>CAJPEV010005773.1:0-13187 GCA_905338385.1 Darwinula stevensoni
CTGCGCTCGGTATAAATGGCGTAACGTCAAAAGACAACTGCGACCAAAATCCTGTTATTACATTTAAAGATACGAAAAATACGGGTACTTGTGCAGATAATTACACAATAACACGCGTATGGACAGCTTCAGATGCCTGCGGCAATAGCGCGACAGGTTCGCAAATAATCACCGTAAGTGATACCGAAAAGCCAATAATAGCAAATATTCCTGCGAGTACGACGGTCGAATGTGGACAAACGGTGCCAAGCGCATCGACACCAAGTGCGACGGATAATTGCGACAGCAATCCAAGTATAATATTAAAAGAAACAGGCAGCGCGAGTACAGGACAAATAGTTAGAACATGGACGGCCACAGACAAATGCGGTAATAGTGCAACAGGCAGCCAAACGATTGTTGTAAAAACGAGCAGCGACCAAATCACGTTTACAAATATTCCTTCCGACCAAAGCGTCAACTGCGACAACCTTCCGAGTGCGCCGACGGTAACAGCTAAAGACGGTTGTAATGGAGCAAATCTACCTGTAACCTACAATGAAAATAAGCAAAATGGGTCATGTAGCGGCAATTACACGCTAACGCGGACGTGGACGGCGACAAGTGGCACAGGCAAAAAAGACACGAAAACGCAAGTGATAACGGTGCGTGACACGCAAAAGCCGACGATATCGAACATTCCAGCGAATGTAAGTGCGACGTGTGGGAATATCCCTGCGCTCGGTATAAATGGCGTAACGTCAAAAGACAACTGCGACCAAAATCCTGTTATTACATTTAAAGATACGAAAAATACGGGTACTTGTGCAGATAATTACACAATAACACGCGTATGGACAGCTTCAGATGCCTGCGGCAATAGCGAAAATTCAAGCCAATTAATTACTGTGACTGATACAGAGCCCCCTACCATAAGTAATGTTCCAGCAGGAACTACGGTCGAATGTGGTCAAACGATGCCCACTGCTGTTGACCCAACAGCAACCGATAATTGTGGCGGAAAGACAACTATTACGCTAAAAGAGTCGGGAGAAGCCGCTTTAGGAAAAGTGATTCGTACATGGACTGCTACTGATGCGTGTGGCAATACAGCAACAGCAATTCAAGAAATTTCTCTAAAAACAAGCGGCGATAAGGTGGTTTTCATTAATTTCCCTGCTGACCAAACCGTAAGTTGCGAAAGTGTGCCCACACCACCGTCAGTTACAGCTAAAGATGATTGCACAGGTAGCAATGTTGAATTAAATACTACGCTCAAAGAAACCATACAAAAAGGTAATTGTGCAGGAAATTATACCATTATGCGTGTGTGGATAGTGACAGATGCCGCAGGAAAAACTATTGATAGAACGCAAATTATTACTGTAAAAGATACCAAAACACCTGAAATTACAGGCGATTTTAGCCCTTTAGTCGTTGAATGTAACGCCATTCCAAAACCTATTGCACCAACAGCAACGGATAATTGCACCCAAACCTCAAGTATTAAAGTTGTTTTTAACGAAAAAGTCACGCCAAATGGTTGCACACATCGCTATACCATTACTCGAAATTGGACAGTAACTGACCAATGCGGAAATACACTTACTAAAACACAAACCGTTACGGTCAACGATACTGGAAAACCAACTATCGTAAGTAGTCCGAGCGATATTATTATTGAATGTGGTCAAACTATTCCAACAGCAGATACTCCAACAGCCAATGACAATTGTGATACCAATGTAAAAGTAAAAGTTACAGAGAGCGGCAGTGCCTTGAGCGGTAAAATTATTCGTACATGGACTGCAACGGATAAATGTGGTAATTCTTCGACTATTAGCCAACTGATTACGATCAAAACAACTGGCGAACAAATTAATTTTACGGGTGTTCCTACCGACCAAACTGTTAATTGTGACGAAGTGCCCGCAAAACCGACAACGGTTGCCGCAAAAGATGGCTGTAGTGGTGCAAATATTCCTATTGAATTTAATGAAACCACACAAGAAGGCTCTTGTGCTGGAAATTATGTCTTAACACGCGTTTGGTCTGCCAAAACTGGTAGCGGTAAAACCATTACTAAACAACAAATTATTACCGTTCAAGATATAAAACTACCTGAAATCAAAGGCGATTTTAGTCCATTGACGGTTGAATGTGATGCCATTCCAAAACCAATTCCGCCAACAGCGACTGATAACTGTGGAGAAACCGCCAATATTAAGGTTGTTTTTAGTGAAAAAATTGTTCCAAATGGTTGTACTTATCGCTACTCTATCAATAGAGAATGGAAAGTAACCGACCAATGTGGAAATATTACCCTCAAAACCCAAATTGTAACTGTAAATGATTCGCAAAAACCTGTTATCGCTGACGTTCCTGCGGGCACGACGATAGAATGTGGTCGTACTGTTCCTACGCCTATTGACCCAACAGCAAAAGATAATTGCGATGCAAATGTTAAAATAAAATTAGTTGAAACAGGAAGTGAGCAGAGCGGGCAAATTACTCGTACATGGACTGCCACCGATAGATGCGGTAATACTGCGACTGCAGCCCAAGTTTTGGTCATAAAAACCAGTAGCGATGAAGTTGTATTTACGGGGCTACCAGCCAATCAAACGGCAAATTGCGATGAAATACCACCGATAGCTAAAGTATCCGCAAAAGATGGCTGTAACGGCGTTGAATTGGCTGTTGTTGCCGATGAAAAAACAAAAGATGGCATTTGTACAGGCAATTATACCCTAACGAGAACTTGGACAGTTACAGGTGCAGAAGGTAAAATAACCACTAAAGAGCAAATTATAACCGTAAATGATACCAAAAAACCAACTTTTAATAATATCCCTGAAGACATTACCTTAGAATGTGGGCAAGCCTTACCAACTTCAAACGATTTAATTACAGCAACCGATAATTGCGATAAAAGCGTTAAAGTCGTATCAAAAGAAACTGGTACACCAAAAGACGGACAAGTCATTCGTACATGGACTGCTACCGATGCTTGCGGAAATTCTGCTATTGCAACCCAATTTATTACTGTAAAAACCAGTAGTTTAGACGTTATTTTTGCCAATGTACCCGATAATCAAAGCGTTTCTTGCGAAGCAATTCCTCCAAAGGCTAATGTAACTGCAAAAGATGCGTGTACCAATGCCTCCTTAACTGTTTCTTTCAAAGAAGAAAAACAAGAGGGCGTTTGTGCCAATAGTTATACCTTAACGCGTACTTGGTCTGCTACGAATGCACTTGGAAAAACTGCCACAAAACAGCAAGTTATTGCCATAAATGATGCTAAAAAACCAATTTTTACCAATGTTCCAGCCGACATTACTTTAGAATGTGGTGAAAAACTGCCAACAGCGATCAATCCTACTGCCACTGATAATTGTGATGCTGCTCCAGCAATTATTTTAAAAGAAAACGGTGAGGCTGCCAGCGGTCAGGTAGTAAGAACATGGACTGTTACAGATAAATGCGGAAACCAAGCCGTTACTAATCAGACTATTACCATCAAAACCAGCAGTGATAATATTATCTTTGAAAACATACCAACTGACCAGTCAATTACTTGCGATGTTGTTCCTGCACAACCCAACGTAACAGCTAAAGATGCTTGTAATGGTAATATTTTTAACGTAAAATTTATCGAAAAACGCACTGATGGGCGTTGCCCACAAAATTATACATTAATTCGTACTTGGACGGTAACAACTGCCACTGGAAAAGAAACCTCAAAACAGCAAGTTATCACTGTAAATGATACAGAAAAGCCAATTTTAGCAGATGTACCAGCCAATATTACAGTAGGCTGCGGGCAAGTTCCGCCTGTACCTGTGAATCCATCCGTTGCTGATGATTGCGACAATGATGTAGCTATCACTTTAAAAGAAGAAGGCACGGCTCAAAGTGGTAAAATTATCCGCATCTGGACGGCTACGGATAAATGTGGTAATACTACGACTGCGAGCCAGGTTTTAACCATTAATACCAGCAGTGATAATGTCATTTTTGCCAATTTACCTGCTAACTTAACCGTAAGTTGCGATAATGTTCCATCTCCAGCGAATGTTACTGCCAAAGATGATTGTAGCGGAGCAACATTAAAAGTTGATTTTAAAGAAGATAAAGAAAATGGAAGATGCGCTCAAAATTACGTTTTAACCCGTACTTGGAGTGTCACAACTGCCAGCGGAAAAGCCATTGCTAAAACCCAAACCATTGTGGTGCGTGACACCAAAGCTCCCGATATTAAAGGCGATTTTAGCCCTTTAATTGTAGAATGTAGTGAAATTGATGAACCCATTAAACCTACAGCTACAGACAACTGTACTGATGTAAACGCCATAACAATCACATTTAATGAGAAAAAAGAAACCAATGGCTGTGTCAATCGCCACACGATTACCAGAGAGTGGACTGCAACCGATGCTTGTGGCAATACGGCTACTAAAACGCAAATTGTAACCGTAAACGATACAAAAATCCCTATTTTGGCAGATGTACCCGCTAACATTACCGTAGAATGTGGTCAATCGCTTCCAAGAACACTATCTCCAAATGTTACAGATAATTGCGATGCCAATGTTAAATTAACATTAAGCGAAAAGGGTAGTGCTGAAAGTGGGTTAATCATTAAAATATGGACTGCCACTGATGTCTGCGGAAATACAACGACTGCAAGCCAAACTATTACCATTAAAACCAGCAGCGATGATGTTATTTTTGCAAATATTCCTGAAAATATAACGATTGCTTGCGATAAAACACTCGAAACTGCTAATGTGACGGCAAAAGATGCTTGTAATGGAAAAGACTTTACCA
The DNA here is from genome assembly GCA_905338385.1 of Darwinula stevensoni. Classification (NCBI taxonomy): domain Eukaryota; kingdom Metazoa; phylum Arthropoda; class Ostracoda; order Podocopida; family Darwinulidae; genus Darwinula; species Darwinula stevensoni. The sequence continues at coordinate 4,810 of CAJPEV010005773.1, forward strand.
TTAAATACGAGGAACAAAAACAAGACGGTAATTGCGCTCAAAATTATATCATTACTCGCACTTGGTCTGTCACCACGCAGAGTGGCAAAACAACTTCAAAACAGCAAATTATTACTATAAATGATGATAAAAAACCTGTTTTAAATAACGTTCCACAAAATATTTTAGTAGAGTGTGGCGAAACCTTGCCTATAACCACTCCTCCAACTGCAACAGATAACTGTGATAACAATGTTAAAATTACATTCAATGAAAATGGCAGCGCAGAAAGCGGTTTAATTACTCGTACATGGATTGCTACCGATGCTTGTGGAAACGCAACAAGTGCAAGCCAAATTATCACAGTCAAAACAGGAGCTGATGATATTGCTTTTAGTAATGTACCAGAGGACATAACCGTAGATTGTGCCAACATTCCTGCAAAACCTGATGTAAAAGCGAAAGATGGATGTAAAGGCAGCGATTTGACCCTTTTATTTGATGAAAGGAAAGATAATGGTAGCTGTGTAAATAAATATACGCTGACACGCACTTGGGCTGCTACCAGCTCATCGGGCAAAGAAAGTACTAGACAACAAATTATTCTCGTTACAGATGATAAAGCACCTGAATTTTATGATGTGCCTAAAGATTTAACCATTTCTTGTGGACAGACTTTGCCATCAAAACTTAGACCTAAAGTAAGGGATAATTGTACGGCAAACGTTGATTTGAGGGTAAAAGAAGATGGTAGTTTGCTTAATTTAGGCAAAGCTACGATTTATACGTGGACAGCAACCGACGAATGTGGCAATGTGGCTACCACAAAATACAGCATTACAGTATTAAAAGACGGCAAAATTACCATTTCTAACGTGCCTGAAGATATAACCGTTGCTTGTAAAAATATTCCAGAACCTGCAAATCCAACAGTAAAAGACGAGTGTGGCGCAACCCCACCGCCTTTGCAATACAAAGAAACACGGACTGATGGCAAATGTGATGCCAAATATACTTTGACACGTCTTTGGTTCGTAACCGATAATTCTGGTAATACCCTTAGCAAGCAGCAAATTATAACAGTAAGTGACGACCAAAAACCCGAAATTACTGGTGATTTTGAACCAATTACGGTAAAATGCGATGCCATTCCACAACCCGTACAGCCAACTGCAACAGACGAATGTGATGATAATGTCAAATTAGAAATGAAAGACGATATTGTGCCTGGAAATTGTAAGCACAATTACACCATTTCAAGAAAATGGACAGCTACCGATAAGTGCGGCAATGCTACAACGAAAACCCTTTTAATTACCGTAAAAGATACAGAAACGCCCGTTTTATCCAATATTCCAGCCAATATTACGGTAGAATGTGGACAAACCGTACCAACAGCTGCCACACCAACGGCTAAGGATAATTGTGATAATGAGGTGAAAATTAGTGTGGAAGATAACAATGATTTGCAAAAAGGATTGGTAACACGCACTTGGACTGCAACGGATAAATGTGCAAATACTACCTCTGCAAGTCAATTAATTGCTGTAAAAACCAGCAGTGACGACATTTCATTTGTAAATCTTCCGACCGACCAGTCTGTCAATTGTGACGAAGTGCCAGCTATGGCCGTAGTTACAGCAAAAGATAATTGCAACGGATTGGCTTTAACAGTAAATTCTAACGAAAAACGACAAGATGGTACTTGCTCCAGCAACTACACCCTGATTCGAACCTGGTCTGTCACGACTGGCACAGGCAACACGATTACAAAGCAGCAAAAAATAACTGTTCAAGACAATAAACTGCCAGAAATTAGTGGTGATTTTACTCCTTTAACCGTAGAATGTAGCGATATTCCAAAACCTGTACCGCCAACCGCAACTGATAATTGTGGTGCAAGTGCTGATATTAAAGTTGTTTTCAACGAAAAAATTGTGCCAAATGGATGTACGCATCGCTATATCATTACTCGAAATTGGACTGTAACTGACCAATGTGGCAATATTACGACTAAAACACAAACCGTAACCGTAAATGATACAAAATCGCCAGTTTTATCCAATATTCCAGCGCACACAACTGTAGATTGTGGCGAATCATTACCTCAAGCAATTGACCCAAAAGTAACTGATAATTGCGACGCTAATGTTAAAATAAAATTGGACGAGACAGGAACTGCTGAAACAGGGCAACTTATACGCACATGGACTGCCACCGACAAATGCGGCAATACTGCCATTGCAACGCAAAATTTAACAGTCAAAACTGGTAGTGATGAAATTATTTTTACCAATGTCCCGACAGATATTAGTGCAAATTGCGAGGATATTCCGCCAGCAAACGAAGTGACCGCAAAAGATGGTTGCAGCAATGAAAGCCTGCAAGTGACGCTTAACGAAACCACTAAAAATGGCGATTGTGCTCAAAATTACACCCTAATTCGTACATGGACTGCTACTAATAAAATTGGAAAAACGATTACAAAAGAGCAGGTTATTACGATAAAAGATACCAAATCTCCCGAAATTAAGGGAGATTATGGTGCATTGACGTTGGAATGTGCCCAATCAATACCTAAACCTGCCAATTTATTAGCGATAGATAATTGCGATAAAAACCCAAAACTCGAAGTGCGAGAAGGTGGAAATGTCGAAAGTGGCCAGATTACTCGGGTGTGGACGGCTACTGATGCTTGTGGCAATGAATCTACGGTAAGCCAAATTATTACTATCAAACAAGGTAATGACGAAATAACTTTTGCTAACCTTCCTTCAGATGTAACCGTAAGTTGCGAAAATGTACCAGCAAAACCAGCGGTAACAGCAACAGATGGCTGTGGTGGGGGCACTTTGACTGTTAATTTCAAAGAAGATAAAACAACTGGTTCTTGTTCAGGAAATTACACTTTGACTCGTTCTTGGACGGCCACGAATATCAAGGGCAAAACGACCACAAAACAACAAGTTATCAAGGTTTCAGATGAAAAAATACCTGAATTCTACGAAATTCCTCAAAATTTAACCATTGATTGTGGGCAATCTTTGCCACCAAAACTGCGCCCAAAAGTTAAGGACAATTGTACCGAAAATGTAAATCTTAAATTATTTGAAGATGGAAACCTCAATGCTACTGGCAAAGTTATTTACAACTGGACTGCGACCGATGCTTGCGGTAACACTGCTACTGTTAGCCATAGTATTATTGTGGCGAGCGAAAGTATAAAAATTATTTTTGCAAACATACCTGCGGATATAACAACGACTTGCGATGATATTCCACCTGCTTCTTCGGCTGTTTCTGCCAAAAATGGTTGCAATAACAATGTACTTGATGTGTCTTTCAAAGAAGAAAAACAGAATGGTAATTGTGCTAACAGCTATACCTTGAAACGTATATGGTCAGCAACAATTGATAATAAAACGAGTGAAAAAACGCAACTTGTTACCGTAAATGATTTGCAAAAACCTAAATTTAATGCAGAAATTAGTAATATAACAGTTAATTGCAACGAACAGGTGCCTCTACCCGAAACTATAACTGCAACGGATAATTGTACACAAGAAGTAAAAGTTGCTTTTAAGGAAAATAAGGCGGAAACAGCTAATGGTTACACCTTAAAACGGGAATGGGTAGCGAGTGATGAATGTAACAATAGCAGCCTGTTGACGCAAAACGTTGTTGTTAATTCTTGTACAGATTGCGTAGCGAATTTTACAAATATTCCTGCTGATATAACAGCAAGTTGTAAAGAACTCCCAAGCGCACCAAATAATATTTTGGCAAAAAATAGCTGCACAAATGGAGCATTAGAAATTTCATTCAAAGAAGAAAAACAAAGCATTAGTTGTGCCAATAATTATGTAATAAAACGGACATGGAGCGCGGTAATTGACGGGAAAACAAGCGAAAAAACGCAATTCATTACGATAAAAGATAGTGAAAAACCGGTATTTAATACGACCTTAAATACGTTAAATGTAGGCTGTGGGGAACAAATCCCGACAGTACCAACGGGCATAAGTGCGACGGATAATTGTACAAAAGATATCGCTGTAACATTTAAAGAAACACAAACGGGCAGCGCGACGGCATATACTATCAAACGGGAATGGACGGCGAGCGATGAATGTAATAATATAGCAGTCTTGACGCAAAATGTATTGGTGTGCGGTGGCGACATTAATGGCGGCGGCGGAAATGGCAGCGATTGCGTAGCGAATTTTACAAATATTCCTGCTGATATAACAGCAAGTTGCAAAGAACTCCCAAGCGCACCAAATAATATTTTGGCAAAAAATAGCTGCACGAACGCGACATTAGAAGTTTCATTCAAGGAAGAAAAACAAAGCATTAGTTGTGCCAATAATTATGTAATAAAACGGACATGGAGCGCGGTAATTGACGGGAAAACAAGCGAAAAAACGCAAATAATCGCGGTAGGCGATAGCGAAAAACCAACGTTTAGTACAGCAGTTAGCACACTAAATGTAAGTTGTGGAGAAGAAATACCTGCCGCGCAAGTAGTAAATGCCGTGGATAATTGCACGCAAAAACCAGCAATAGCATTTAAAGAAACGAAGATAGAAAGCGGTACAAAAGGCGTATATACGTTAAATCGGACGTGGACAGCAACAGACGAATGTAATAATTCATCGGTCTTAACACAAGAATTATTGGTAAATACCGATGGCATAACAGTAAAAATATCACCGAATAATGCAACGATGTGTTTGGGCAGTCCAATACAATTAAAAGCGACACCATTAGATGCTCAAAAATACAAATTCCAATGGACGGCAAGCGGTGGAAACATAGATAACCCGACGGGACAAATGCCGCATTTTACAACAGAAAAAGAAGGCGTTTATACAATAACCTTAGAAGTAACGGATAAAATAACGGATTGTAAAGGCAAAACAAATGTAACCATAACAGTAAAAGGCATATCAGGCAGCGTGGCGACGGCAACATCAAATAGTCCTGTATGTATCGGAAAAAATATAGAATTAAAAGGCGATGGCGGCGTAAGTTATGCTTGGAGTGGACCGAATGGATTCCGCTCAACGGCTCAAAGCCCAATAATTTCAGGGATAACACAAGCGCAAGCAGGAGAATATATTGTAAGTATAACCACAGCTTCAAATTGTATGTTGATAGCGAGCACGAAAGTTCAAGCAAAAGATTGTGGCAATGGCGGTGGCTCTGGTGGTAATGGAAATTGTAATATCACAACAAACGTCAATGCAATTTCGACCGATTGTGATAAAGAGGCAGGGAAAGCCACGATTAATGTCTCAAATATTCATTTGGACTCTTTGCATTTTACATGGATTCCGAAGGTAAGTGAAACCAATATCGCCGAAAACCTGAAAGCAGGAACATATACTGTTATTATTGGTAAAGTGAATAATGCAGCTTGTACGAAAACTGAAACCATTACGATTCAAAAAAATATTGCCTTGACAATACCTGCGCCAACAGTGAAGCCTTCCAACTGCAAATTTGCTGATGGTAGCATTGATTTTGGCGACGGTGGCAATAATTTGATTTATAAATGGTCTGATGGGTTTTTGGGCAAAAAACGCCAAAACATTACCGCAGGAGAATATCCCATCATAGCATATATGGCGAGTGATGAAACTTGTAAAAGTTCGACCAACGTTGTGGTGCGCAGCGATAGTTTCTTAGAAGTCAAAGCGACCGTAATTAATAAGCCGATTTGCGGGCAAGCAAATGGCGAAGTTTCTCTTTTTGCCGAAGGCGGAAGCAGCAATTATGAATATAGCTGGGAAGACAAAACCATTGCGACGCTTAGAAAAGATTTAGCAGCAGGCGATTATAAAGCAACAGTAACGGATAAAACTTTGGGTTGTGTTGCATTTACTTCATTTAAATTGACTTGTGTGAATGACCCTACCAAGCCAAGTGGCGACACCATTCGCGTAACTTCGGATATAAACGCGACGACAACTTGGTGTGTGAAACAACCATTACCAAGTGCAATATATAAAACGTGTGTGGATACAGATAGCGGGATAACCATTTTGGGAACTTATAAGATACATGCTACAACAGGCTGTCTTGAATATCATTCAGCGGATAAAATTGGCACAGATAATATTTGCGTGAAAGGTTGTAATGCTGCAGGCACTTGCCAGACGACTTATTTCATTATAAATGTTGACAAAAAAGATAGCAATGTAACGCCAAAACCTGCTTATTGCGAATTTTTTGCGGAAAAAACAATTAGCATTGAATCAAGCTCTTGCGACAAGTCGGCTGATTTTTGCATAAAATTGGCGCAGGATAGCCTAAATAGTGGGCGTTATACGATAAATATTGATGGGCAGCGTTACAATGGCATTACAAAAGCCTGTTCGGCAGGTACTTCTATTGAATTAATGAAAGGAGAACATACCATTATTGTTGCAAAAACTTTTGGAAATTGTGGCGATACGATTAAAGTAAATGTTAATTGCCCTGCGCCAATGACTTGCAGCGAAATTTATCATGGTGGTAATATTTTAAATACGCCTTATTGCAATGAGCCTGCCTTGTTCTGTACTGATTTGAGCCAAAGTGACATTTCAAAATACAATATAACTCTTAATGATACGCCTTACAATGGTGAATACGGCTCGTGCCAACCGGATACAGCAGTCGCTTATTTATATTTTACATTGAATGTAATGGAGAAAATAGGCCCACCATATTTGTTAGAATCATGGATAGTGAACGGAAAAACCTTTAAAGGCTCGTTTAAAACCATTAGCGCGATAGTAGATTCCATGAATGTTTGGGACAAAACGGGCAATTGGCGTATGGACGAGCAAACGCAAACATTTAGAAACCAATCGAATAAAACCAAATATGGTAAAATGATTTTCTCTTCTGTTGATGGAAAAGCCGTTTTGGAGCCTAACTCAATTTTATTAAATAGAGATGTGTCATTAAAACTGGCGGTTGGGCAGCATATCGTGCGTTTTAAACACAAAGAAAGAGATTGCGAAAAGGCCTTTAATATTACTGTAAGATGTCCCGAAACCCCATGCCAAAGTATCATAGAACCCGCAAATGCTACGATAGCGACCGCAAATTGTGACCAAAACATTGAATATTGTATTCCACTAAGCAACAATGCTTTACAAAATTATACCATTTCAGACAATGGAAAAATGCTTGTTTTAGAAGAAAATTTGAATCCATGCACAAACGGCGTTTCATTATTATTACAAAAAGGGATGCATCATTTGGTTTTTGTAGAAAAACAAAAAGGTTGTAAAGATAGTGTTGATGTAAAGGTAATTTGTGTTGGAACGCAAATGTTGAGCGATTCTATAGCTGTTGGCGCAACGAAACCGATTTGCTTTAAAATGCCAAATGCCCAAGTAGGAAAAGTAGCGGTGACCAATCTTTGTCCAACTGAATCAGGCGAATATGCAAAAATAGAAATTTTACCAAATACAACATGTGTACGGGTGAGTGGGTTAGAAACAGGTAAAGAAAAAGGTTGTTTTATCCTAAAAGATGAATTTGGAAATACAGATACGATACAATTGGCGATAAAAGTAACCCAAAATGCAATAATAATACCGATGCCGATAGCTACTGAAGATACTGTAACAATAACCCAAAATAGCTCAATAGAAATAAATGTTTTGAAAAACGACAAAATTACAAGGTTAGATACAATATATGTGCTACAAAATGCACAAAACGGCACAGCTATTGTTAATACATCTAACGGAACAATATCGTATCAAAACAAAAGCTGCCCTGAAGACAAATTTAGTTATATCGTATGCAATCAAGCAGGCTGTGATACTGCGCAAGTGAAGATTAAAGTGCTTTGTCAAGAATTACTCATTTTATCTGGTTTTTCACCAAACGGCGATGATGTAAATGAAACTTTCGTTGTGCATGGCATCGAACAAATACCTAATAATACACTATGTGTTTTCAATCGCTATGGCAATCAAGTTTATTTCAAGAAAAGTTATGACAATACTTGGGACGGAAAATGGGAGGGGAAAGACTTGCCCGATGGCACTTATTTCTACGTTTTAGATGACGGCAAAGGAAAAAAACATAGTGGCTATGTGCAAATTACACGATAAATTGCAACCTCTAAGTCTGTTTCGCAAGAAGTTATTAAGTTATTTGGTGACCAATCTCGTTTGAACTAAAACGATTCTGGCTGCTCAATAGCGTAATAACTTTTAGTGTTTTATTACGATTGAATAAGATTATTATAATATTCTAATTATTAGAATATATATGTATTTATAAATCAATAAAATAAGATTATAACAAAGTGTTGTTCACATATTTATCTACTCAAAACAACCATATTATATTTCTTATTTTCATATAATAATAATTTTTTATATAAAAAA
>CAJPEV010005774.1:0-13187 GCA_905338385.1 Darwinula stevensoni
CCCCCCCCCCCCCCCCCCCCCCCCCCCCGACCTATGACCAGATCAACCCTGTGGGTGTCACCGGTTTGGACTCACTCTTGAGATTGGTTCGTGTTGATTGGTTGATTGGTCTATCATATTTAGTACATTAGGCATTTGCATGCACAGTGTACAAAAATACGTCGCTTTTGCGAGTCAACGCGTGTTTTGTATATTCGCGGGGTTCGATGGGCGTCGCCGGTGGCTGGCAAGCCGGTCGGGGAAATGACGCACAGTAAAGGGGAGAAAAACGGGAAGACTTCGGAGAGAAACGAAGAGACGATCTCCGACCCGCGTCATGTCGTGCCGGGCAATTCGCGGGCAATTCGCGGACCGGCCGGGGGAACCGAGCATGCTAATGGGCCGAGAAGGAATGACCATGCACACGGCGGGAGGGATCTCCCACGAATCGCATCGCATTGCGAAGGGGAGATGGAATGGGTGAGGGAGGGAGAGACCCCCAGACAGGAATATTAGGAAGAAAGGCCCGGGGAGAGCCCTTTCTCTCATAAAGTGGGTTGTCGCTGGTTTCATTATGAACTGGGTCTATCATTGATCAGGGGAGCCGGCCCATTTCTCGCCCTTCTCACCCCCACACATCCTCATATTTCTATTAAGTCATGCGCTGGTTCCTGCATGCGCCCGGAATGGCAGAAGAATCCGAGAGAGAGAGAAGGGGAGGGGGGAGGGGAGGGGAGGGGAGGGGGGGGGGAGGGGACGTGGCCATCAATTCCACTCTCGTCCCGGAATGCTGAGAGGTTCCACTAAAACTTGCACTCATCCCTAAATGGTCAGCCTCTGTCCTCACGACATCCCCCTCTCCTCTGTTTTTTCGCATATCGTTCGTCGACGTTCGTATTCCGGGACGTGACCTCCTTTCCAGGGTGCACCCGGCCCGACCGGCCGTTTCCAGTGACGGTTGCCCCCCCACCCCCCTTCGCCCCCTTCGCCCCCTCGCCCCCCTCCCATCCGGCGTCTACGGGGAATAAGCGAAAGGTGAGACACGGTTTCCGGCTCTCTCTCTTTCCTCGAGGGTGTTGGGGAGTGTCGACTCGACGTCGAGTGTTCGAGTCGGAAATATGTCGGCTCGATGTCGACCGTTCGAGTCTGAAACCCGCGAAACGCTGTCGTCCCTTCATGCCGGTACGAACCGGAGGGGCAGTTATTAAATACTTCGTCCATAACGTTTCGCTGTCCGAAACTGAAATGGAAAGGCAATAGGGGGCATGTAAGGCAATAGGGGGCATGTGCGAGCGCGTATATAGGTCGATGAAAGAAATTCCCCGTCGTTTCTCGTGCGAGGGAGACAGCTTCGCGTATGCGACTGACAACCTTTACGTCGACCTTTGAAGGCTACGAGACGTCGACACGCAGATTGCGTTGTTGCCAACGCCTTCGTCGCGGCCGTGCAACGCGCTGCAACGCGATTCGCAGCCGGATCGCCGCGAGCATACCGGTGGCACTCGGTGGAACTCGCTTCAATTTGGCACGCGGTAGTCAAAATCGTGGATCTCTATAGGACCGAGACGTGAGGGTCTGCAACTCGCGTGAAAATGTGAATCGGGCGCGGAATTCGGTCCCACGCAGAATTCCGCGCCCTTCGCCCCGACGAGCCGCGGTTGCCTGCCAAGTGCAGCGCCGGCGACGCATTTTGCATGTTGGGAATTCCGTTCCGCCGCCAACGTGTTAAACGTATGATTTCCGCTGCACGCCGTTCCCGAGATGTTCCGACCGCGCCGGTTCGACGCGATCCGCCCGCGAATCGCGTCGCAGCGCGTCGCACGGCCGGGAACCAAATCCCCGTCGCTGCCTTCCGGCGTCCATCCGTTGCCAAAAAAAAAAAAATTTTCTCTCGCTTGTTTCCGCGATTTCGCTGCATTTTTATTATTATTTGCATCAGATTTTTCCGGTTTCATCAGATTCCTCGCTCATTTCCCGCCGAGTAGCTCAACGAGTACAGTAGGTTAAAATTAAAATAAAAAGAAAGGAAAAAGAAAAGCAATAAGCAATGAGCAATAAGCAATAAGCAATAAGCAATAAGCACGCATTCCCAATTCCCAGCACGAGATTCTCACGAGAAGCGACAAATAAAAATATGAAAGAAGAAACCTGGAACAGAACCGTTCCCGGAACTTTTTTTTTTTTTAAATCATCCCTCGCATATGTACGCTTTAAAATATTGCAAGCATTTATTTCTGTGGTAATATAAATTGGTAGAAGTTGATAAAAGTTTAGGAGATTACGGGTCACGAGGAGCCGGTACTTATTTTTGTTTATTTTTTTTCTGCTGAATTCCGTTCGATGCCGCCTTCGGTGCCGCCTTCGGTGCCGCCTTCGGTGCCGCTTGACACGGAATGACCCTGCCGCACGTTAATTAGCTTAATTATCGCGGCGAGCAGACGGAGTGTGGAATTTCGCTGTTTTCCGCGACCTTTTCGGGAGGATTCTTCATCGCGAGGGCCCACCAAAAAGTCCGCTGAATTAATTACTGAATTAATTAATTACTTCCGGAGCGAGCGATGTTCTCGTCATTTTCATTCTTCCAGATCGAAGCCTTTCCTGTATTCTGTTAGGGTTTTTTTTTTTTGTCGCGACGGAAAGTGCGGAAATCGAAGCTTGGCGAAACCGCGAGCGAGACGCACGACACGTCGGCGACCGCTTGAAGCTGACCGCTTGAAGCTGACCGCTGGTCCGCCAAAGTCATTCTGCAAGCCGTTCCCGCGAGGGCCGGACGACCCATGATGAATGTTCGGGCCGACCGTCGCCAGTCGACCGTCGACAGTAGTTAGTCGACCGTCGACAGTAGTCTAGGAACTTCAGACAGCCGGCGATGCCGTTAATCCATCTGTTAATCCATCCGTTAATCCATCCGTTAATCCATCCGTAAGTCGTAGACCGGCGATCCAGCCGCGCCGGATCGCAACTTCCGATATCCGGCGGGAAAAAGAGCGAACCGCTTTTCCGAACTTTCACGACGATCTGGCATCAGTACCGAAAGGACGAAAGTACTGAACTTAGTACTGACGGAAAGTACTTGCGAGAAGTCGGTACTTCGAGATGAGTACCGGCAAAACTGTTCCCTCGGGAAGGTTCGCATCGGCCGATACGGAATCAATAATCGATCGATAATCAGAGGCATGGATTCCTAAGCGGATTCGCATAATCTAATCTAATCTAATCTAATCTGCAACTCCACGTGCAAATATTCCAGAGGAAACCAGGCGACGAGCGAAATTCGAAGGTGAAATTCGCTCGCACGCCCACCTTCCGATCTCTGATCGTTCCTCCCGGCTCCAACCGGCACTTAAGCCCCGGTTCCAACCGGCACTTAAGCCCCGGTTCCAACCGGCACTTAAGCCCCGGTTCCAACCGGCACTTAAGCCCCCGGCTCCAACCGAGCAGAAATATTAGCGAGGTCCCAGTCGACGAAACGGGTCCGGCACCCGGAAGCAGTTGTCGAATTTTCGCTTCGAACATTCCGAGTTGAGTTTATTTGCGTCATTCCGAGTCACGGGCATATTCGGATGCCGAGTGGCTGGATGACTGGATGGATGACTGGATGGATGACTGGATGGATGACTGGATGGATGACTGGATGGATGTTAAATTACAAAAATTACAGACGCCTTGAGGGGAAGGGAAGGTCTGACCTTCGATACCTCTCGACTTATTTCCTGGGAACCCCGTAGATGAGAAGTCAGTTCATTCCTTCACCTCATGAACTTCACCTCATGAACTTCACCTCGTGACCTCCCCCTTGCATGACGCATTGAAGCCGATGAATGAGGAACGAGAAGCATGAAGAGAAATGATGGAAAATTGACTCTTCCCGGACCGTCGTCGGACGCCCGACGTGGATCGGTCGTCGGGTCGGTCGTTGTAGAACCGAAAACCCCATTCTCGGCATGCTATGATTGTTCTTTCCGCGGTTCGCAGGGCGTGTCCCCACGTTCACTGCAATCTTGACGGGGGGGGTGAGGGGGGGGGGGGGCCGTCGCCTACCTCGCGTTAGGGAATATGCAGGTATGATCGACGGGTTCCACTTCGAAATCGACTGGGCTCGTCGAGTACGAAGTCGGTGTCGTTTCGTGAGAGATACGCAAGAAAAGCGTGAATTCCGAGTCGTCTTTAAAATTGCGAAGGCGTTTTCGTGTTCGTCGGCACCGAGTCGATCCTCTTCTCTTCCTTTTCAGACGGCTGTCCTTTGCCGAAATATTTCGAAGAAAGTGTTCAAACTCCGGATTTTTTTTTCCCCACTCTTACGTAATGCCTGCGTCTGCCCTTGATTGCCCGGGAAATCTCGATGCGGTTACGAGTTTGCAGTGACCTCTCGCGGTTCGATTGCAATGCTTGGACGGGACCTCAACTCTTTTTTTCTCTCCTTAATGCTCAGAATGAGAGACGGTAGACATACAAATCTGGTAGCGAAAAGCAATGTGCATTTTTATAGAAGCAACAATATCGAACTCGACGTTCCTCCATACTCTCTTGATAAAAGTGCACGCCAAAAGTACGCAATAACAGCCAATATTGATGAAAATCGACTCACATCGCGAGCTCCTGGCATAGAATCTCATCAGGAGAGCCGGCTCCAGTCATAAGCAGCTCGCCCCAGATGAGATTCTTCAGAGATTATTAATTAGTAGTACCAGGTTAGTAGTTCTAGGTTAGTAGTACTACGTTATTAGTACTAGGCGTTAGCTCTTCAATGCACCAGTTGAATGGCATCTTTCCGGCCTTCTCGAACCGCTTCGTCGGCGAAGGTAAAGGAAATTCTCGCAACGCCCGCGGCAGCCTTGCCAGCTTCTCGCGGGTCGTGAACCACGCGGCCGTGCAGCGTCACGCCGCGCCGTGCGATTTATCGCGCGAATCCCGCAGAGACGTTTCGCGCTCGTTCCTCGCGATTGCCGGTGGCAGGACGATGTGGCCCGAGCGAGAGTCGTTTCTCGCGGGAGCCGGAGGGTGCCAGGGGGTGCCAGAGGGTGCCACAGGGTGCTTTGCCGACGGCGATTGCAAGGCAAGACTTGTCGTCCTCTGCCAGAGAGTTTTTGGCATTACTTGTTCGGTTCGGTTCAACTCTCCGTAGAAAGTACATTCGGACCGTATTGCTCCAAATCGGTTCCGTTGTCTGTACTACTGTTGTCTTTCGATTCCTCCATCCTAGTACTTTCAATTGTACTGGTTCAGTGCGTAATACCCCCCTTCCCGAGAAACTTTGCGGCCCCGACTGAAAAACCAGTACAAACGCTTTTATACATTTGTCTGTATCCACTTTAAAAAATTTTTTTTTGCTCAGTGTACAGGGTAATTCTTCCAGTACTTTCCGTACCGCATCCGTACTTGAGATCCGCTAAAGGCCCACCAGGCACACCTTTGCAAATCCTTCGATGCCCCTCCTTGTTGCATTTCACTCATTGCCAAGCTCCCTCATACCAAAGCGAAGAAGATCACGAATGCGAATCAATCGGGATGAACTGATGAAAAAAAAGTCGCGATTTCTGGAGCCGTTTCACCCGTCGAACCCTGGCTTCCCTCATTTTTTTTCCCTGCTGCGTGTCAAGCGCAAGGGAATCACACGAATGACATGAATCCTCATAAGGGGTCTCTTAGTGCTAGAATCTAATCACGAGCACGTCGCCCATTATTCTCGGGAATGATGGGGATTCCGATGCACATATGAGTTGCCAAGGCGACCTCGCTCCTCGCCGGACGTTCTGCCCCGGTCTTTCGGAGAAACTTCCAATGCCTCATGAATCCTTCTGCTGCGACGTCATCGGAGTCTTTTGTTTTTGTTGTTGTTATTGTTGTTGTTGTTGTTTTTTTTTTCACCTTCTGCCTTGTGGCATCCCAGCAGCCGTCGAACGATCCTAGGAGCAGACCCGGGCCGCTTTAAGGCCGATTCACAGTCGCACACCTAATCGACAGTGTCTGCGTTCGCGACCGCTATTTCGTTCGACCCTCGCTAGATGTCTCTCGCGGGATAGAGAGAGAAAGCGGCGTGCCCGTGGATGTCATTCAGACTCCGCCGCTGCCTCGACTCAGAGCGCCTCGCGCGGCCAGCGCGAGATGTGTCGAGTTATGGCCTCTCTCGTGAGAAAAATGGCTCTTCATTTTTCTTGCTTTTCGTTGCGCTTCTATTTACCTCGAGTGCAGGCAAAAGAAAGGCCTATCATCTTTGTGCTAACATGCGACGGTCCCGATGTCGTCTTTCCTTGCTTTTATCCCTTCCGGGCGCGATTTCTGGATTTCCTTCCCGGAAAATGCAGCAACGCGTTCGGTCCGCCCTCGAAAGCGCTCTCAAAACGGTTCGATTTGTGGACGAGATGTACTTGTGCGCCGCCTGCATTCGGGAAAATGCCAAATATTGGAATATCTTGTCGACCGGTGTTCATTCACGTATCGGTGCCTGGCACTTGCTGTACAGACCGAGCCAGAAATCATTGCTGTTATTCGTTTTCGTTCTTGTTCGAAAAAAATGACATTGTTTCCTTTCTTGGGACATCACATCGCACGAGATCCCAAGACCCGCAGATAAGGTGATAGAATGTGCTTCTGAAGCAGATTTATTTGCTCCATAATGGGCCTAAGCGCCTCTTGACACCTCTATCCGAACCTTAAATCGTCTGATGATATGTCCTGCTCGCATTTATGAGTTTTCTGCCGGGGTTATTAATTTCCGCCCACTTTGAACGCCGTCATTTATGGGACTTTCAGACGGATGGATCTAAATATAGATCAGCTATTAAGTTCCAGTGTCCTCGTTTTTCCGTGTCTGCGTGCGCTTGACGTGGAGATGACGGCCGATGATTGAATTCTCCATCTCGAGGGGAAGGAGACGGAGGAGAAGAGAGGAACAGAGGACAAGGAGGACATGCCGAGGGGAAGAGTATGAACCCGGTGGAATACGTGGAGAAGTCTCGGTTCGGGAACGCGCTCAGACGATGCAGGGAGAGTCGCCGGCTCGTGTTGGTCATCGTCGCCATCGCCCTCCTCTTGGACAACATGCTTCTCACGGCTGTCGGTACGGTCGGGCGGGGTCGGGGCGGGGTTGGGGCGGGGTCGGGGCGGGGCGGGGGGGGGGTCCACGGGTGTGGAGGCCTGGAGGGTGCGAGGTGGAGGAATGGGATGCCTCGTCTCTTTGCTTTCTTGTTTGGTGCGGAATGGATTTCGCTGAGATGATTCGGATATGGATGCGTCTTCTGGGGTTGTTGCATGCAAAAGGCAAAGCAAGATTTAAATCTCTGCACCTGCTCAAGCATTTTCTGTACTTGAAAACTTTTGCGGATATCTTACACAGCTGCCTAAGAGAAATTTAGATGCATGGTTTCTCATAAAAAGCCACGTTTCCTATTTCTTTGTTCTCACAAGTTCCTTGGTTTTGCTTGGTAGACCTCATTCGTCCAGCCCCCCAGAAAGAAAGCCCAGGGTACGAAGTGGCCACTCCACAGTGGCCACTCCGCAGTGGCCACTTTGACCACCTTGCGCAATCAACCTAAGCAATTTGGATCGACCAACTCTGCTTCTGTTATAGCTCTATAGGCTCTCCCATAACTCCAATCTCTCACAATTGCAAATATTAAAATATTAAACTCATAATATTTGCGCATAATATTAGACGCATAATATTAAATGAGATAATTACTTTTCAGCCACCTCATACATCTCCGCAGGCATACGACGCATCCTTGAACTTCATCCGGGAAACGGGAACTTCGTTGAAAATGTTCCTTCCCGTGGATTTTTTTTCGGCTTTTATCACCTCGATCTTTTTATGTAGGAACTCAGTCCAAAATGCAGCGTTACTGAACCCTCTGGAGCAGAAAAATCGCTCCAGGCTTGAAGCATCTGAGGAAGAGAGGACTTTGGTTTTTTTTTTCGATATTACCGGAATGTGTCGCGGTTCACTGGGGCCGGAAAGTCGTGATTACGGGGACTCTGAGAAGGGCATCTACGAGGTATTCGTATTTTTCGCGTCGCTGCCTACGACGCAAATGCAGCCGTTTGACGTTACTGACGTTCAGAGCATTTCCTTTTTTTTTTTGCTGTCCGACATTCTCCCAGGAATGTAATGAAAATGTTCCTGTAAAATCGAGGATTGTATCTTGCAGCCGATTGTGATTGCAGCTGCTCTGGTTCCACTTCAAGAATACTTTTTTAGGCCAATTTTCCCATAACTTCCTCTTTCCAAAGTCTCGATTTTCGCTTTTTCCCGCACTCGGAGCTCTCAGATGGAGCATAATTAGATGCACATAAAATACGTATTTCATGTAAAATATTAATTTTGCCGACAGGCACGCAACAGTCGCGAAAGGAAATTGACCGCTCCCGATTACCAAGTTTCGAAACCTGATGACTTCTCGATGAACCTATCCGAGTTTTCTCTTTCTTCCATGATTTTTATTTTTCATTATTACCCATTATCGATTGAAGGCTTCGTTCTGCAATTCCTTGAGTGCCGTTTAATGGGATCTTTCGAATGAGTGAGCCCCGACCCGTATAAGTCCTGGCGTTAATTATGGGGAATCGTTCCGGGTGAGTACCTCAAAGAGGCAAGAGAGAGGGGCGGAGAGAAAGGGAAAGAGGGAGAGAAGAAAGAGAGAGAGAGAGAGTGAGAGGGAGAGAGAAGGAGGGATTCTTTCTCGGCGGAGCTCTCATAGAAAGGCATTGATCCCCTTTGGAATTGAAGCATCATCTGCTCCGATGACGTCCCCCCCCCCCCACCCCCCCTTTTTTTCCCCCGGCAGTCCCCATCATCCCTTCTTTTCTGGCGATGATCCGTCAAAAGGATGACGAGAAGCTGCTGCTGGAGAAGAACCTCACCAGGACGGCAGAGGGCGACGCCTGGAACGACTACGACAATTTCACGTCCTCCACGTCCATCCCTCATGACACCGAGGAACTCCCGCCTTGCCACGTGAACGAAACGAGAGGTCGGTCGGGCAGTCTGCTTCGCCGTCGCGGTGCGATTCGCCGCGTTTCGCGCGTTTCGCGCCTTAATCGAGACCGGATCGTTGCAGCGAGCGGGAAGCTGGAGCATTACGAAATCGTGAACGAGAACGTGGAAGTCGGCTTTCTCTTCTCGTCGAAGGCTTTCATTCAACTCATCGCCAATCCCCTCGTGGGGCCGCTCACAAACAGGTTCAGAGAAACGAATAAAAATCCTTGAAAATAAAAAATAAATCCTCTTTTCCCGATGATTCTTCGAGGTGCCTTATTTTTTTGCACGCAGGATCGGGTACAGCATGCCGATGTTCGTGGGGTTCATCATCATGTTCCTGTCCACAGTCAGTGAGTTTCCTTCTCGCCGTCGATCGATAGGCTTTTGTGTCGAGAAGCCCAAGAACGACGCGGGAAACAATGACCCATTCGATGCCTTCGGAAGCCTGGCCCCAGACGAAGCAAGGCTGCGACGCCTTCCCGAATCCCTGCGAGTAATTTTTGCTGTTTTTTTTTTCTTTCAGTTTTCGCATTCGGACGGACGTACGGGATCCTGTTCATCGCTCGAGCTCTTCAAGGCATCGGATCTTCTTGCTCCAGCGTTTCTGGTCTGCTTCACGGAACGTCGTCTCTCGCTTTCTGTTCTCTCTTCGAAGGCATCTCCCCCCCTGAAATCAACGATTTCGTTCGGTCGAAAGAGCGGAACCGGAAATTCTATAGCAGGCTTGGATGAAAAATTTAAAAATGAAAAATAAAGGGCCCAAGACGAGGTCCTTCGCAGACCGAGGGCGTCTCGTTCTCTCCGATATCTGTTAGATTTTCAGCATTCGGAAGCTGGGCCCGCCAGAAGTCCGAAAACAAGGCGATGATACACTGGGCATTTTCGGATGAATTTCTCCGCCTGAATGCCTGCGAGACTCTTGAGGGATTTCCTAAACGCTTAGATAGAGAAACAGCTTCAGCTTCGGTTTGCAGGGAAGGTAGGGCAGTCCTCGACGGGAAGTGCAATCATTAGCCTCTCGACCTTCAGCATCCTGCTTGAGGCATTTCTATTCGCTTTTCTGCTTTCGGATACCGATTTCATTCACTCGAGCAACCTTTGTGTTGCACGCGACACTTGGGAGGGTCGAAGGAAGCCATATTGGCAGAGGTGAACGAAAAGCGAACCGAAATCGCTCACTCGTTCCGCTCTTGCACCCGAAATGGGGGAGGGGGCGGGGGCGGGGGAGGGGGAGATGCCTTGGACCGATAGAGGAAGAATGGCTTCGTCTCGTCGGTGCAAAGGAATGGGGATGCTGGCGGAGAGGTACCCGGACGAACAGGAGCGGGGGAATGCGATGGGGATCGCCCTGGGGGGCTTGGCTCTAGGCGTCATGATCGGACCGCCGTTCGGGGGGTTCATGTTCGAGTTCGTCGGGAAGTCTGCGCCTTTCCTCGTCCTCGCTTTCCTCGCTCTCGCCGACGGCAGTAAGTCTGCGATCCGTCGCCTTGAGGCGCGGAGCCCTCCACTCTGGGTCGATGCGATATCCCGACCAGTAACATTTCCGACTAAGTCTCTCGATATTTCTGAATAGTGAATATTAGATTTTAAGAACGGGACAGTAGGTCAGTATGTGCCCAATCACTCCATTCTTGTAAGAATAACCCACATATTTTGACGAAATCCTTTCTTTTTTGTAGCTGCACTTGCAATCAATTGCTTAGTTTCGAGATGGTTTAGTACCAGCCGAGTGACGAAAGCTTGATGTCACGATGGATTCTGATCGCAAGTTTCGTTGCTCTCTTCCTGCCAGTGCTGCAGTTGCTGATGCTGCAACCGAGGGTGAAGAAGCAGGAACAGGAAGGCGCTTCCCTGATGCAGCTCATCATGGACCCTTACGTCTGCATCGCTGCAGGTCTCTTTCCACAGCATAGTTTTCTTTGCCCCCCCCCAATCGATCCCAGACGAGTCACTTTCCCGTCCGTCCATGCGTGAGGCAGGAGCGATCACGTTCGCGAACATGGGAATCGCGATGCTGGAGCCCTCGCTGCCCTTGTGGATGAAGTTCACCATGTGCGCGCCGGTGTGGCAGCACGGCGCCGTCTTCCTCCCGGCCTCCATCTCCTATCTCATCGGCACCAACGTCTTCGGACCCCTCGGTCACAGGATGGGAAGGTGAGGCAGAGGAATCGTCTCCACCTGGTGTGATTCTTAACTCAGTCGTGAAGGTTGTTCCATTGGGAAGCGAAAGGAAATCAAAAAGCTTCTTGATTCGACGAGAAACCCAGTGGGTCGATCGCGTGAGAACCGGATTGATTTTGGATTTCGGAAATGGGGGCCATAAATCTTTGGAAAGTGTGGGGATTCCAGATGAACCAGAATTATGCGGTACAGTGTTTCTCAATTGAGCCAGACAATATATCACTAGGAGGAGGAAATGAAAATCGGATCAAGTGGAAAATATCGTAATAGAGGAGCGGGGAGGTTCTCCGTTGTCGCGAATTCAGTCCAAGCGGGTTTTTGCGGATAGCGCTTTCACGAATTCCTGGTTATGGAAAAAAAAGGAAAGAACACATCTAAGAGCTGTCAGATTTTTTTCACCATGCCCCTGAAAAGATACGGACTTGGCTCTCCTCCCACCATTCTCCGGAAGTCGCGTTCATCCTGGACTACGATTTTTTTCGCGTTCTTTCCCAGGTGGCTCGCTTCCATGCTCGGTCTCATCATCGTCGGCATCTGCTTGATGCTCGTGAGTTTAGCTCGCATTTGTCTGTCGTTGTCTCCCTATGATTCTGGCACCCGTGACGAGAATCTTTGACGCGTCGTCGCGAGACTGTAGGTGCCCCAAGCGACGGAATTCCGGGACCTCATGGCCCCGATGGCCGGCTTGGGATTCTCCATCGGCATGGTCGACTCCTGCATCATGCCCGAGCTGGGACACCTCGTCGACCTGCGGCACTCTGCCGTCTACGGCACCGTCTACGCCATCGGGGATGTCGCCTTCTGTCTCGGATTCGCCGTCGGTGAGGCGCGGTCGATGTTTCGTCGCGAAATTCTCGAAAGCGGTCGTCGAAGAGCTGCACGAGCCCGTCGTGTTTCTTTCGCAGGTCCTGCTCTATCGGGGGAATTGGCGAAGAACATCGGCTTCGATTGGATGCTCTATCTCATCTCCTTTATCTGCTTCGTTTATTCTCCGCTTTTATTTTTCATACGGAGTCCTCCGACCCGAGAGGAGAAAAAGGTGAGATGTGACTCCCTTCCATTCGGTCGTGCAGTGGCCCTAAGCCCATTTAATTTTCAGTTCAACCTTCGCATATTCTCTCCTCCTCGTGAAGAAGCAGCTCCTTTGAACATAAAAAAGACTGAGCGTATGGAGTAGTGGTTAAAATACTGAAAAATATTAGGCTCAGTGTCATGTAAATCTCTCTACAGTCGTACACTCCGTCGTGAATCTGAGCCCCGATTGCTTTTTAAACAGTTTGAGGACTCACGGAAAAACGTAGAAGCTTGGAAATGAGAATTTTAGGGGGGTTTTGTCGCTGACCGAACTCGGGGATGAAAGGCCCCCGTCGAGGACGGAGGACGAGCCACTTTTGGAGCTCGCGTTCTTCCCCTCCCGGGATTCCCCGCCGTTCTGGGACTTCTCCGACTTTCGCGGGTCCAGGGATCGATCGTGAGCCTTCGCCTGCCGCGGCAGAAATCTTGGAAGGCGTCTTGGGATCTCGTGATCTCAATCTATGGAGAATTTTCCATTCTCTCTTGACCGAGACGCATTAGGATTGCCTTTTTAAAGAAGCACCTGAGAGACGCATTGATTGCGAATCGTGATTCTTTTTCACTCGAAGTCGTGCTGTATCTTTCAAAAGTATCTTCAACTCTACTCTGGATGCTCGAAGAGACACTAAGGACTTCATGAATGTCTAACAGGAGTGCCTCGGTTTATTTTCCTTCAATGCCTGCAATCGAGAGCATTTTGGGCTGATGCTTTAAGTAGAACCGGGATCTCATTCCAGGATTTTCCTTAGAAAATTCAGGATTTTCTTTGGTTAATCCAAGGTGCATCGGTCTATCCCTTACGAAAAATCCACACATGTGGACTACCCTAAGGATTTGGATGAATCCACATGTGGTCCACATGTGGATTAAGAGGATCCACATAGAGTCCACACGGGGATATTCTTATGTCCACATTAGTCCCCCTGTGGACTTGTCCAAATCAGTCCACAACAGTCCACATTAAGTCCACACTATT
>CAJPEV010005775.1:0-13186 GCA_905338385.1 Darwinula stevensoni
TATACGAAACTAGCGGTCGTGTCGATTATTTATACATTCACGGTCGAGCGAGGAAGACGTCAGGTGCAGGAGATGTGTTTGAACCGGGTCAGACTGAGAATGGCAACGGAGGTGGAGACAGGGAAGTGGTCTGACCTTGGCGCGGCCGCCATCTGCTCGTGGGCGGGCCGTTCGTAGTCGAAGTCCGTGGGGAGGTGGGCAGGCAGGGCGGGGGTGTGGCGGGTCTCGGGGACGAGGCGCTGTCGGTTGGTCGTGGCGTGCGGGGACGGGTCGCTGGACCCGTACTTGTTCTCCACCCGGATTCGGAACTGGTAGTCGCGGAAGGGGACGAGGTTCCGGACCTCACAGGCGCAGCCGCGGATGCCTGGATGGAGGGTGCAGGTCATGGAGGGTGGAGGTCGCGGAGGGCGCGATGGGTGAGGTGGCGGTTGCTCGGGATGGGGCTTACCTTTCTGGAAGGAGGTCCACTCGCCGTCGGGGAGGTCTCTCATTTCCACGTGGTAGGTGACGGGGAACCTGGGGGCGGAGGGGATGGAAGGCCTCCAGGAGAGGGTCAGGTTCCGGTCGGTCATCCTGGAGATGATCGGAGGGTCGGAGAGGGGGAGGGGAATCCCCGATGGAGGTGGCACGCGACCGATGTCAAAGGCTGCAACATCGAGAGGTGTTTGCCGCAGTTGCATTTTCCGCCTGATTCATTTTCTGTTTTATTTTTTATTTATATTTTATTTATATTTATTATTTTTATTTTATTTTTCTGGGACTCACAGTCGAGGATGAGCTCAGCGGAGCAGGCGTCTTCTCCGTGGGGATTGAAGATCCTCAGCCGATATCGGCCGATGTCGACGTCGGTGACAGACTTGATGAGCAGCCGGAGGAGCCCCGAGCCCTCGGCTTCCAGCGTGATCCGGTCCGAGGGCCAGACCTTGGTCCCGTCCTTGAACCACTCGAACTCCGGCTCTGGGTGGCCCGTGACGCAGGCCGTGAACTTGGCCGTCATCCCGTCGTAGACCTCGCAGTCGCAGATCCGCTTCAGGAATCCTGGTGGCTCCGCCCTCTCTTTTCGCTCTCTAAACAAATATTAAATTAAATTTAATTTAATTTAAAAAGCTTTTTCTCGTCCTCTTCCCCCCCCCCCCATCCCCCCCACCCCCCTCAAATTTCTCAACTGCAAACTTACATCTTCTCGACAACGCTGAGCGACGCAAGGCACCTGTCCTCCCCATCCACGTTCCGCGCCACGCAGCCGTAAATCCCATCGTCACCCGTGTGGCAATCCCGGATGAACAGGAGACACACGTCTCCGTCCTGCTTCATCCGGATCCGATCCGAGAACCGGATCGGCGCGCCGTTCTTCGTCCACGTCACATCCGGGAAGGGCACCCCCGCCACGCGAGCCGTGAACTTCGCATCCAGTCCCTGGAGCTACACGCACCATATAAAACATCTCAAAACAAGTACCAAGCACCAAACCCAAAAGAACCCCAACGTCCCCCGCCCCCTCACCTGCTGAAGATCCGCAATCTTCTGAACGAACGACGGCGGCTCGAAGAGCTTCCGCACGCCGACCGCCGCCTTGGACGAATCTTCCCCGAGTGCGTTCTTCAACCGACATTCGTATTCCCCGGCGTCGCTCGCCCTCGCCGTCGGAATCACCAGCCCCACCTACCCGCGCCAATACCCCGCGATGAAACTCCGACCCCCACGCAGCCTCGCGAGCAAAAGGCGGAAAAGCCACCCACCCTGTCGCCATCGAAGACGACCCTCGCGTCCTTGGAAGGGATCATAGGAGCACCGTCCTTGTACCAAGAGACGTCGGGCAGCGGATTCCCCACGACTGGGGCGATGAGTCGAATTTCCTTCCCCTCGTCGACGTTGACTTCCGGCAGAGGCTTCAAGAACCCGGCCGGTGACTCCCCCTCTCCCTCCCTCGTTTTCCCTACGAGACCAGACAGCACGAAAAAGATGAGGCGGCAACACGGAAAAGAAGCGACCCGGAAGCGAATCGGGATCGGCCGTACCTTGGACGGTGAGTTTGGAGTCGATGCTGGCCTGGCCTTCCGCGTTGGAAGCGACGACGGAATACGTCCCGGCGTCCTCGGGCCTCGCCTTTTCGATCACCAAGACGCATCTGCCGTCTGGCTCCGTGAAGGCCTTCACGTGTTCTCCGTCCGGTATCACCTCATGTCCTTCCTTCATCCTACGGGAGAATGAGGAAGGATCATGCCATCAATGCTCCCCGAAGCAGGGAAACGATCGAAGAGAACACATGAGAGAGGAGAGAAGAGAGATGAGAAAGGAGAGGGAAGGGAGGAGAGATGAGAGAGAAGAGAGAATAGAGCGGAATAGAATGGAAAAAGACAAGACGGCTGACCATTTGATGACCGGAACGGGGTGGCCCTCGACCTGGGTCTCCAGCTTCGCCGGATACCCCTCCACCACCTTCACATCCTTGATCGCCGTCGCGAACTTGGGCGGGAAGGACGGCGCTGTCCCCAGAAAGAGAGCAGAGCCCCTTTGAACCCCTCTGAACCACCTGCGACCCACGCCGACCCCCCTCGACCTCTCGGCCGCACCCACCTTCCACCTCCACGACCGCCTCGGAGGCGTCTTCCCCGTGGTCATTGCTCGCCACGACGCTGTACCGCGCCGCGTCCTCAGGCGTGGCCCGGGCCACCTTCAGCACCAAGGTCCCGTCCGGCTTCTGCGTGATGGTCACGTCGCGGCTCGGGTGAATCGGCGTGTTGTCCCGCATCCTGTAATCGTTTCGAGTCCGGCACGTCAGGTCTCCAAGACAGAGTTCCAGTCGATTATTTATATATATATAAACTCACCATTTTACTTTAGGGGTGGGATATCCCGCTACTTTAGTGACTAGCTCCAAAGGCTTTCCTTCGACTACGGTGGCATTCTGAAGAGGGGTCAAGATCTTGGCAGGACTGGGCACCTCTGTCGATCCAACCGAACCAAATTAGCGTCTTCGGAATCTACAAATGATTTAAAAGCAGACGGCGGAGCACATACGTTTGACGTGGACGCTGCAATCGGACGCAACTTTCCCCGAAGGATTGACGGCGACCATCTTATACTGGCCAGCATCCTGAGGCGTGCACTTGGCGATGTTGAGTCGCTGGGTCCCGTCCGCCAGATCCTCGACGACTACGTGCTCATCGGGGATCACTTCTTCGTTATCCTTGTACCTAAATATAGAGAGTCATCAATTCCCGAGTCCCTCCCTATCGATGGCTTGCCAAGAATCCCATCCGAGGAGGGATCATTTCTGGGGCACGGCACGGACGAGGCACCGCGATTCATCGAGGTCGCGAGGTCCCCCCTTCGAGGTCCTCGACATCACTCACCATTTGACGACGGGCTTGGGAGCGCCTTCCACCTTGGCAGCCAGTGCCAGGGCCTCCCCCTCCCGGATTTTGACGCTCGGTTCCAGCTTCTCCTTGAGGGTCGGGGGCTCCATCCTCCCGCTCAGGTCCCCGCTGCTCTCCTCCTTCCCGGCCACGTTCTCCGCAACTGCCACGTACTGCAGAGGCGCGGACTTGCGTCCTTCATCCGTTCGATTTCCCCTCCCAGCCCCACCCCCCAGATGCTCCCTACTTACCTTGCCGTAGTCGGACTCTTGGCACTTCTTGAGGACGCATCTGTGCTCCATGCCATCGGAGGTGATTTTCACTCGGTCGCTTTCCTTCAGCTCCGTATCCCCCTTTCGCCTAGTAACGATAGATAAAAGAATGAATCGTTGGCGCCGATTTCCGGGAAATAAGACGAAAATCAGAATCCAGCGAACAAAGCCTCCCCTAAAGTGCTTCCTTCTCGATCGGCCTAGTAAACGTATACTGACGTTGGCACCGATGCGCCGAGAGTTCGAAAAGAGTTCTTACCACGAAACACTTGGCATGGGAATCCCTTTGACCAGGACCTCAAGGACCGCATCATCCCCAGTCGCAACCGCCATCTCCGACAACCCCTTCAGGAATCGAGGCTTCTCGGCTGCGCAGACGAAAAGGCCACTCATCCCTGATCTAAAAGACCTTGCAACCTCCCCTCCCCTCCCCTCCCCCCTTGGTCAATCCCATCCGATCTCCACTCACTGATGACATGGAGCTTGAAGGCCTGCTCGGTCTTGCCCAGGTCGTTGGACGCAGAGCAGCGATACTCCCCGGCGTCGTCCTCCTTCGCCCCTGAGATGACCAGGGTGAAGCTGTCTCCGTCCTCCTCGTACCAGCGCGCGCGGTCCGACTTCTCCACGCGCTTCTTTCCCTTGAACCTGCGGGAAAGACCGACTGAGTCCACTCTGGGAGGCGGATCCGGGAGGTGGATCGGGTGGCGGATCGTCTTACCAGGCGACGGTTGCGGGAGGGTTCGCCTTGATTTTCGCAGTCACGCTCACTTCGGAGCCGTAGTCGCACATCGCGTTCCCGAGCCCCTCGATCTCCGGCTTCATCCGCACCGTCAGCTTCGCCTGCGCGAAACCGAGAACGGAATCCTCACGGTCGACTTCGTCGGATCGAACAAAGATTTCGGGGAGGGAGGAGGAGGGACAGCAATTACCTTGCAGTCTGCGGATCCGTGCTCGTTCGTCGCCTTGATGGAGTATTCGCCGGCTTGGGTCTCGTGGACACCCTTCAGGCGGAGGATGTAGTGATGATCTTCGTCCGTCTCCATCTTCACGGTCTCGGACGCGTCCAGCTTCTTGCCGTCGTGGAACCACTCGACCTTGGGCTCTGGGCGGCCTCTGATCTTGGCCTTCATCGTGACGTCTTCGCCCTTCGTCGCCGTGACGTCCTCCAGACTTGCCAGCACTTTCGGCTGCTTCAGCTCGTCCAGTCCTGCAGTTGGATCGAGGAAGAACGTGGAAGTCCGTGTCGTTCCTTCGCGAAACGGTTCGTAATCTGACCGGAACGCCTTTCGCACGCACCTCGGACTGTGAGCTTCCCCTCGGCGGATGCCTCCCCGAGCTTGTTCTTCAGGACGCACTTGTACGTTCCTGCGTCCTCCCGCTTCGTGTCGGTGATGATGAGCTTGTACGTGCCGGAGTCTTCCTGCATCCGGATCCGGGACGACTCCTTGATCTCCAGCCCGCCGATGTACCTGTGGCAATGCGCGTTACGGAGCGGTTCGTCGCGTCGAAAGAGAGAGAGAGAGAGAAAGGAAAGGGCTTACCATTTGATGCTCGGTTTGGGGATGCCCGTGGCCACGATCTCGAGGACCGTCTCCTCCGTCTCCACCGCCTCGGCGTCGAGGGTGTGCCGTCCGATCTCCGGCTTGGCTGCGGGGGGAATCGGGGTCAGCACGGGGCAGCATGGGGGCGGCGATCGTTTGCTATTTCTTTTATGGGGTGGAATTCTTACTGAACCGAAGGCCACGAGGGCCACGGTGCACTTAGTCCGACTTACTTGATATCGCCAATGATGGCCGTTAGGGCAAAGTACGGTGAAGCTCAATCCATTAAATTTTGTAAGTTGCGGAAAGATTTCTCGAGCTTTCATCGAATGGCATTATTGTAAAAGCAAACGTAAATGGGACACGATAACATATGCGCGTAAGCACGCACAACCACACCCACAGACACACAAACACCCACATCCATATACTCACACACACACACACACACACATATATATAGGCCTAATTATACACACGTTTCTACCCTGTCAGGATGAGGACGCCAGAGCAGGATGAGTGAAACCACACAGATGCAAGAACGATCCCTCATCTGCCACACGCTCACCGCTACGCCAACTTTACATTTTCTTTTTTTATCCGCACCTAATTTATGGGGGAGGCACCAGAGTTTAGCCTAGGCATACGGTTATGGTGTGAAGTGTAAACGTGAATGGTGTGAGTGTCAAAAGAGAGGTCATCAAAAGAAATTAAACCGATGTGAGAGTCAAGCCGATTTATTGGATCGATTCACTGCACACACTCTCAGAAAGAAGGAAATGAAGTCACAAGAGCACGCCCGTCCCGGGGACCGAACACATGCGTGGCATCGCCGGAACGCGTCGCGCACTAATAAAAAAATAAAATAAAATTTTAAATTAAGAAAACCACCACAGCATGCAGCGGGGGTCCTCACTTCATCGCTTACGACGTGCCACGCCAAACCAAAGAAAAGACACATTCACTGGGGTCATGCAAAGCTTTTTTTTTTACCTCCACCGTCTTCGGACTTGAGCATGGTGCGTTCCTTTTCGAGGATCATCTGCATCTCGAGGTCGAGAGTCTCCAGTCGACTCTTCTTGCGCTGGCCCCAGAAGTCCTCCTCTGGGAGGTCAGCCATGATCGTCTCCCGGAGGTTTTCCATGGTCACCTCTTGGAGGTCGTCCATGGTTGCCTCGGGGAGGGGCTCCATGGCGCCCATCTCCACCAGGCTCTGTCGCCGGTGGCTCCAGTAATCCTCTTCCGTCGGGACGACGGGTGATTCCGCTCGGTCAGATTTCTCGTCCTCTGGGGGGACTGGGCTCTCGATGGCGCCCATCTCGATGAGGCTCTGTCGTCGGTGCTTCCAATAGTCCTCTTCGGAAGGGACTACGGGGGATGGTTCCTTCGTCTTTCTTTCTTCTTCTTTTTCTAGGGGCACGGGGCTCTCAACGGCGCCCATTTCGATGAGGCTCTCGCGCCTGTGCTTCCAGTAATCGTCTTCGGATGGTACTACAGAAGAGTCCTCTTCGACTATTTTCTCCTGTTCCGTTTCGACAGGAACGGGGCTCTCGACGGCGCCCATTTCGACGAGACTCTCGCGTCTGTGCTTCCAGTAATCATCTTCTGTTGGGACAGAGGGCGATTCTTCTCTGACTGCTTTCGCTTTCTCCTCGTCCGGTTCTGTTTCCATGGGCACGGGGCTCTCGATGGCCCCAATTTCGATGAGGCTGTCCCGTCGGTGTTTCCAGTAATCTTCTTCCGACTGCACGACGGGAGACGACTCCTTCTGGTCTTCTACAGGTGCAGGACTCTCCATGGCCCCGATTTCGATGAGGCTCTCGCGCCTGTGCTTCCAGTAATCGTCTTCGGACTGGACGGCAGGCTCTTCCTGTGAGGGAACGGGGCTCTCGACAACGCCCATTTCGACGGGGCTCTCGCGTCGATGCTGCCAGTAATCGTCTTCTGTGGGAAGGACGGCCGGTTCCTCCTCCTTTAATTCTACCGGTGCAGGACTTTCGACGGCCCCGATTTCGATCAGACTCTCCCGCCGGTGACTCCAATAATCCTCTTCCGACTGCACGACCGCGGAGTCCTCGTCTCCCCCATCCTTCCTTACTGCCTTTTCTCCCCCGTCCTCCTTCACCACCTCGACCTGTTTCTCCCGGCGTGCAGCCTCCATCTCGGTATATGCTTCAGGATTCACAGCATCGATGATCTCCTTCAGCTCCTTCCTTCGTCTCCGGGACGCCTCTAGGATGCGTTCAATATCAACATCCGGCTCGGCCTCCTTCTTGTCATTCGCTTTCGTTGCGGGTTCGGGCGTAGCGTCGACGCTCGATTCCTCGCTGGGTTTTTGCTCGTCCTGCTCGGCAGTCGGCTTCGTTTGCGACGATGAGGAAGACGATGCATACTCTTCGCGTCGGTGATGGGACTCGGTGACGAGTGAACCTGTAAGAAAATTGGGAATGGGACCATGCTCCAGTCGAAAGCCCCAAAAGTCAACTTAGCCCAAATAAAGGCATCTGCATATTACACATTACTCTTACATTTAATAAAGATTTGAGCAATTATGCGCATAAACAGCAGAACCGAAAATAAATATTCTCTTCGAAAAATCGCAAATCTGCAATGTAGCACGCCATTCGGAGTTCAACAACGTTGGTCTCTGAATGCCATGCGAGACTCAACGTATGAGACCCATGCATTCGACTTTTAAAAAAATTACGGTATCAAAGAAAGGGAGAACAGATATCCAAAACGAGGAACGTACCTCGTGGCTCGGATGCAGTAGAAGCAGCGGTCGAAGAACCGGTAGTGGATGAGAGGGAAATTCGCTTGCTCTCGAAGGTGTGAGACACCCGAGTTCGGGAATAGGAACCGGAGGAGAGGAGAGACTCTCCGTCGCCGAGAGCGACCATTTTCGTGATTCGGGAACTTCGACTCAGTTCCGTGTCGCCCAAAATCGCCCTGCTGCGCCGTAGCGACATCCTGTCAACGTCGCTTTCAACCTGAGAACTCGTTATCGGTAAGAGCGATCGTACCCTGTTTACCTGTCGGGATAGGAAAGGCATCCCATGCGTCACATCTTCCTCCAGCACCCGACTTATCACTTAGGTTTGGAGCCTACCCCGACGCTGTCAGCGTGTCTCTCGAGCGGGAACGCCCACTGCACGAACGCGCAATCGAAATCAGCGCCCCACCTACCATCTGGAAACTGTAACTGCGAAGCTATCGACGTGAACTGGGTCGAGGGCTAAGTCTACTGGGCAAATGCAAACGAAATGTCGCGAGAGGTGAAGGGACCTTGTGAGAAGAGCAGGTAAGGATTAAGAGAGGGACGCCTGACTCCCGTGAAACTTTCCCTATTTTGGGGGGGCTAACACTAAAATGACTACTTGAATTCGCATGAAACGTAGAAGTAGGAAGAGTCAGAAAATGAACCCGTCGTTGGGAGAATGATTTCGATTAATTCGTGGCCAGCAAAATGGAATAGGATCCCAAGTACGGGGTAGCAATGGATGCACTACTCCTGACCAGTGAAAACGTGACGGATTATAGCTAGCCCATTTCAGTAGTTGGCTTAGTTGTGCTTCTTTTCCATGAATCGGAATAGTCTATTTTGCTGATTTTGCAATACGACTTGTTCTAAGCTGAATGATTCAGAAAAGGCGCGATACATCGACGAAGCTGCTCGTGGTGTCGTTCGGACACCCTGCATCGCGAACTACTCGAAAGGTGATGTCTCTGATACGGTCAACGTGCTGCACCTCCTTCGAATCATAAGGCTTAGAACAGATCATGTTGCAAAATTAGTGAAATCTGAAGCACGAAAAAGAAGCACTATTTTATGAGCGATTTGGACAATCTAACTGTAATCCTGTAGTCCATCGCAACTCTGCAGGTCAGAAAAAGTGCATCTATTATTGCCACCCTGCACAGTGATCAAGACGGCGAGCTGGGTTTCAGGACAACTTCTGACCTTAGGGATAATTTAAGGTCGGGTATGAGTTATGTCATCGTGTTATTGTGATTGTTAATGTCATTCAGTTGCTTGGAGAATCCAGCTAGTCCCTCGTCTAAAGCAGCGCTATGCCAAACACTTTGCTGATATTTGTCCTTCAATCTCATGGTTACTCTGAAAGTTTTTAGAATGAGGGACTTGCCGTTGTTCTAGGGCAATGAAACCCCTCGGTTATTCAAAGTACTGCCATCAGGTGCAATGTACTGCTCCATTCGATGAAACCACCTTTCGAAACATGCATACCTCTCGTCTGAAGTGATGGCTGCCAAATGTTCTCGAAGAGCTTCAAGTGCCTTGTCGTCGCCGTGGAATTACTTCCCTTGCATAACCTTCACGTTTGGTAAAAGAAAATAATCACGAGAGACGAGATCGGCTGAGTAGAGAGGGTGAGTCAGCAGCCGAAAATTGTCATCGGCAAGAAAATAGCATGCGCGCGCTGCTGTGTGCACTAGCATCGTCATGGTGCAACCACAGATGCTTGGCTTTGGAGGACGCTGCGCGGTTTTTCGAGCAGTTTGGATTTACGGAAACGCCCACACTGCCGATAACCGCATCATTTCCGGATCGTAATCCAGATTTCATGGCGCTTAAAGAAGCTCCCGAAATTGACCCTCATCCAACTTTTCCATCAAACATTAAAACTAATCCGCGCGAGCTTCTCGCTGGACTCGACTGACTGTGATGTACCCAGTCGGGTGAAAATCTTCCTCAAACAAAGATGAGCAAATATTTGGTACTACTGCCGATCCGATGTCTAGACCTTGTTCTAATTCTTCATAGGTGATTCGCTTATTTTCCTCTATAACAGACTCGGCATGAGCAATGTTTCCAGGACTGTCACTTTCACTTCGAAGCTCATCTTCCGAGTTGACTAACTCTCGTCGAAATTCAACGAACCAGTTGTAAATTGCGGCAGATGATGGAGCATATTTTCCAAATTATTGCTGTCAACGGGCAAAGCAATCAGGTGCTGCGAGCCCGACTTTCAAGTCGTAGTTAAAATGTAGACATTCATGGCACGGAAATGCTCTCTTCGACAGCTCCATTGCCTGGATCTGGAATATGCCTTGCACGGCTGCAAACTACAATTTATTCCCGACGACTGCAACTGTGTCTAGACAAGTCGTGCTGGGAATAAACATGGAATATTGCAATCTTTCACTGACCAGAAAATTAAATCATTACGAAAATCCTTCGGAGCTGATACTAAAGACTTTCGGAGTGACCCTCGCATACTCCATTTTACAGCGCGATGACTCCCGCCTAAGATACAGGGAAAAAAGCATGCCCAATGACTCATCCAAATGAATATCATAATCACAATGGGTTGGTCTCTTAACTTTGGGACCCATTACCAGGGTCACCTTTTTTCTTTTTAAATTGCAAGGAAGATATAGATGCCTTTCAACTTATTCCCCGGTTCTTGTTCTCTGTTTTTCGCTCTTCTTCGCTACATGTTACTTTCAGACAAACAACAGGAGGATCTCCTCCTCCAGACGTGCATTTAACTCTATGCTAACTAAAACAGAAGGGCTTTGATGGACTAACCGCACGAGCTCTCTAGCCCAGCCGCGCAACTCTGGAAGCAACTCCGGAACGAGGACCGGACTCTGCGGCATAGGTGAGGGAGGACCTGTGGAGTCTTGTACTTTCTATCCCTTCTCTTAACTTTACCGCACTCTTTCTGCCCTCTTCCGATGTCTGCTCTTCTCGTTCTCTTAGAACGCTTTTTTATTTTTACTTTATTATAGATTATTATATGTAAAAAAGGTATCCTAAAATTATATTCGTACCTCAGATCTTTTAATTATATCTTAGTCATATCTTAGAAAGCTTTACCCGAAAGAACGACCTACGCTGTCTACCTGCCAGGTGGGGGAAGGCATCCCGCGAACAATCGGGACGGTATGTTCACCAATGTAATAAATGAATCAATGATTAGACTTAGTGACATTTGATCAAAACGGCTGACTCGCCTGTCTGCAAAAATTTTTTGGAAAATTGAACTGATCTGTAATGAATGGTTGAATAGCATTGGCGTAGGAAATGCCTTATCTTGAATATCGATTCCATAATCGTATTTCATACAGGATACCCCGTAGTGACTCCTTGGCATTCCAATTTTGAGGGGGAAGTTTTCAGACAGTGAACCGAGCGGAGGATGTATAACAGTCAATGGGCACCTAGTCGAATACGGAATGCGAGTGACAGATAGTTAAGCGATAAGAAAAGAATGCTGAATATCTTGCTGCGATTCGCAAGTCAGGACTCGAAACCGTTTTGTGACCACACCCGAATCACTTTAGGGAATAATCTCGCCTCAACCCAGTTGTCCTGTGTCCCTGCACACCCCAACGACTGCATTTCCACCTCTTCGCAGTCATGGACGTTTCGTAATTGATAGCTTACACCTAAGAGACGAAGTACATATCCTACGCTTTTAAGACGTAGTTCTTAGGCAGAACC
This sequence comes from Darwinula stevensoni, assembly GCA_905338385.1. Taxonomy (NCBI): domain Eukaryota; kingdom Metazoa; phylum Arthropoda; class Ostracoda; order Podocopida; family Darwinulidae; genus Darwinula; species Darwinula stevensoni. The sequence continues at coordinate 11,642 of CAJPEV010005775.1, forward strand.
TCACAGTCACAACGGGCGGGGTCCATCCGCCGCGGCATCCACAATGGGAAAGGCACCGAATGCACTTCGCATCCCAAAGCACACTGAGGGAATCCACACGAACACATCCAGAAGAAAAGCCACACACAGGAAGGGCATCTCATCCACCCTTGTTGACGAACGCGGTCTGAAGTGTGTTTCTCACTGCATCGGAAACACCACGATCAGAAACAAGTGCAGGACGCACATGGATGATGCGGAGTGCCGTCGCTGCATGCCACGTCGTCGTAGAGAATCGAGCTGAGCTATTAATGTTTGAACGTGGAGTTTACTTCATTGTGTTTATTTGTACCTGCTAAGTTGCTCTCCCTTGCAAAAACAATCCAAGTTACGTCACTGTAAGTTATCTGCGTGGGTTGCAGAGAGATCGAAATCTGTAAGGTACGGTACTGAAATCAAGTTCCTCATCCCCTGTCAATAAGAGTTTCTCCCGTAGGATAAAGTAGTTGGTAGTCTGTATAAGTCTGCCTCTCTCCCCTCGCTCGAAACGGAAAGAGGGCGAGGAGAAGAGCATGGAATCGGGGAGCGCTCTGAGCGACTCACAGTTGACGGTGATCTTCCCCGAGCTGGTCGCCTGGCCGAGGCGGTTCCGGGCCACCACTTCGTACTCCCCGGCGTGGGTCCTCGTCACGTTCTTTATCACTATCCGCTCCGTCTCCGAATCCACTTTCACCAGCTTGATGGTCTTGTCCACCGTGATGTCCTCCCGGTTCCTCGTCCTGCAACCGTCCGCCCATCTCATCATTACGGAAGAACATCGTCGTATCGTCTAGAGAAGCGAACGAGAACTAACCATTGAAGAGTGGGCTGAGGGACCCCGGAGATTTTCACCTCCACTTCGATATTCTGACCCTCGTTAACCTCCTTGTCTGACAAACCAGCCTTGAACTTGGGCGGAGCTGCATAAACGAAATTCATTCTCTGTGCCATCTCGAGTTTTCTCTCTCCCCCTCTCTGCTCCTCCCTTTCATCTAGGACTCACCCAAGACGGAGAGGACGCCGGTGCTCTTGGTCTTCCCGAGGGCGTTGAACGCCTCGCACGAGTACTTCCCCGACAGTTCCTCAGTCACCTTCTTGATGATCAGCGTCGACCCGTTTTCCTCGATCACCTTCTTGTACTGAGTCGTCTTCTCGGTGATCTCCGTCTCTTCGTAATACCTGCAAGGCGACGCCAGTGCAATCCCACACACCTCTATTCCATATTTTACTACTTAAAGGTATTCTTTATATGCAAACTGATTTTACGAAATACTAGGTTTGATCCAAAAGTTTTAGGACGTGACATATCGTTTTTGTGAGTTGGGGTCTCGCAGTTACTTGCTGGGGTCACCTTTGCAGTGGTTCCCTTGGGAGTCCAAGCGCCTCTGCCAGCGGTCATGCAGCTTCTGGAAACACCTCATAATGTCTTTTTTTTTAATGGCTAGAAATTCACGTGTCGCATTTCTTTAGATAGTCAGGATGTCCTCAAATCTTCGGCCTTTCTAATGCATTTCAACATCACGGAAC
>CAJPEV010005777.1:0-13184 GCA_905338385.1 Darwinula stevensoni
GGGGGCGATTTCTGATAACTCGAAACGATTTGCCCGGTCCATAAAAGTTCGAGTTAACGAGTTTTCACTGTATATTTAAAGCCATGTGTGGCATTAATATATTAAGCATATAACACATTAATAATTTAGCCGATATTTACGCCGTTTGTGACAATCAGCTTTTAAAATGAACATGTACCAGATGCTTTGCAGTATTTCCCTGATCATGAGTCATAGGCTGTGGGGGGTTTTATTTTTTTTTGCAGTTGTTTGGAGAGCATGAGAGTCGAGAAGAGCGGTGGGCTAAACGTCTAGCCGCCCTCCGTCAACGCCTCCTTCTCAATGGAGATGCAGCATCACGGTGACTCTCACTTTGATGCGTACGACCTCCACCCACGAACAACCCAGTTTCCATCTACGTCACGAGTCCGAACGAAAACACCCTCGACACGGTTCCCTTTGCTAAGTGAAAGGCCACCGGGAAATTTCCATCTGGCACCCTTTCCATTGTGACTCGTAATTATATGTTTACATCATCATCATTGGTGAATAAATTGTAAATGATCATCATCAAGCGATTGTGGCATTTTTTCAGTTTATTTCAACAGAAAAAAGGGGGGGAGGAAACAAACAAATTTCCAACACGGTAATAAAATCCACCAATAAATTAATAGGTCAACAGCAACATGATGAGCGAATACTGTTTTAGAAGGAGAGAGGGATGGTGGGATGGGTACTTTCAATAACTTATGGGAAGAATGAAAAAGAGAAGTCGTTCGTCCGCCTGAGATCGAAATTAACCGGAAAAGAAACGGGAATCTAGGGACTATCACAAGTGAATTGATGTTCTCGGTTGACCTCGTTGGATTTTACTCGAGAGAGTTGGCTTCGGGTCCGGGAAGGATGAGGCCCCATGGAATGGCACGCAGAAGTTTAGTGTTGATCCCGAACCGATCGAGAGGGACCTCGGCTAACATGTCTGGTGAAGAGACGGGACAGCGGAAGTAGATCTCTCCGCAGTCTCGGTTATCCAACCCGTTTTCCACAGCGTCCCAGTAGGAATTGAAAGATGGATGTTTCTTGCTGCAATGAAATGCATGTACGCTCCGTTACACTGGTTCCTTCCCACGACCTTAGCATATCGCCGATATTCATTATATTCACCTGGGACGAAGCCAAGCTGCACGTCCCCTACTCAATTTTTTTTTCTTTTTCCTTTTAAGTAGCCCCTTTGAAACCTATGAAACGTGCTCACGAAGGTGATTCGATGTCTTTCAGTACTGTCACGTAAGGTTGTCATTAGGAGAGTGTCTCCTAATGGCAAACTCACGGAATTTTCCGGGATTCAGTTCCAGCATTTGCCACGAAGTTACCTGCAAGGTTTTGGCCTGTACATTTTCATTCCTTGTAACAGGGATTTGGGAGCAATATATAAGATTAAATCGAAGAAAGAATGAGCATTTCAATTTTCATCATAGGAATGCAAATGCCCGAACCATGGAAATATGATATTTCTCAGGTGTGGTAGATGGAATAAGGCGTAACTTGCTATAAAATAAATTTTTAGAAAAGATGACGATGGATAATTTCAAATAAGATTCTAGTGTTCTAGACAAAATCTTACTTCTTTCTTAAGTAATCCATCACTTATAGTTCATCCACAGTAGTAAATTCAGATCCATCCCAGCTAGAAAATGAAACTGGATCCTGGCTGACTTCCAACTGGTTTCCCAGTTGCATTGGGAATGGAGTGGAAGCCGAGGATATGAATATCAGCTGGAGGCTGTTAAATCGCTTCATATCTGCCATAGTGACCTATATCTGTGGATTCTCCACGTGATGACTCGGGGTAGTGCAAAACTAAGACTGTGGATCACCCTCAGACCATCGGCACTGCGAGGCAGAACTTGGTTGAGTTGAGGCAACTTTCCCAATGCTCCTCGTTACATCCCTTACGGTTACAGCGATTGGGGGGATACGAAATCGAATTTCGCTCGGCAAAAAAAAAAATCCTGCTTGAAATAAAAATTGCAAGGCTCGGTGACTTGCATGCTCCTTCTATTTCGAAAGGGTTGCTAGAACCGGAACGGTCCATGCATTCGCCCCACTTGGAAAGGACCGAAAAGCGGGTCGTTTCTCTTCGCTTCAAGCGTCCACTTTTCGCACTGCACCGCTGCGAAGCGTTCAAAGATCCTCCTTTGGAAGTCGGCACTCCCATCCATGCTTGACCAGCTTTGTGTCTCAAATACATGGGGCGGCATAGGTTTTTCTCTTCACGTGCCTGCTTAACCCCGGGCTGTTAGCTTTTCCCGAGGCTTCGCCTCGCAAATCCATGACATATATGTGGCAACGGTTAATGTATGTAATACGTTAACCGGACTGGGGACAGCCGGGAGGAGGAAACACGGCAGTTTTACTAACCCCCCCCCCCCCGACGTCACCTCTTATAACCGATTTAGTCCCCTAGAAATAGAATCTCCAGGACTGACTCGAGGAAGAGTTGGCAACCCTAGTTCCAGCCTAGTTCCCTAGGTCAGACGATTCGCGTCGACGGAGGTGCATGACCAACGTTGACGTCACCGCAGATGGATTCAAACCCCCGAATATATAAAAGTAGGCGAAAGACGACGGGTACGGTGCGAACCCGCAGCTCAAAAGCAAGGAAAGCTTGCTACTTGGGTTTTCAGTCGAAAAAGGGGATCCACGAGGGTTCACGTTCCCCAGCGAAACGCAATCGTCGTCTCGACATCGATTCCGAATTCGAGTTTTTCGGTCTGCATCTCGTCACGTTGCACGTTCGAAGCAAACGTCGCAAGACGCGCATCCGAGTTCACCGAAACGGACGGAAGAAAGGGAGCGAGAGACGAAAGACCTTTCTCAGCACCGCAGAGATATGATCGGTCGCGGACTCCCTCGGGGGCTCCATTCGTCCGAGCCTCCGAGTCTAGCGTGTTCTTCCTCGGTGGCGAGAAGCCCTTGTCCGCTTTTTTCTCTCGACGGTCTGACGTACCGCGAGCCCATCGAGCGAACGTTTTCGTCCCTCTAAAGACGCGTTTCGACCGTTGCGTCCGGTTCCTTTTCTATAAGCTTTTCGTCTCGCGATCCCCGTCGGCTCACCTGAGGAATCGGAGGATCACGTTCCAGAAGGTCGATCCTTCGGCAGCGAACTGCTCCACCTCGCAGACGAACCTCTTCTTGCAATCCTCGTCCGCCACGTTCATCCAGTCGAAAGTTCTCTCCAGCAACTCCTCGCTGCGGTCGAGAGCGGAGCGGGTGAAAGGGTGGGGCCGACGAAGTCGGACCGGGGTAGGGGGGGCACCAACTCCGAACCGCCCGCCGAAGGCGAGTGCGACTCTCTTTGTGGACTTAGCGATCGAGATTTCCCGTTAGAGACGAAGCCCGAATCGAAAAACGCTCGCGTTCGAAAGGAGACGTAAAAAAAGCGTCCGAGAGTCGTACTACTGGAGTCGGGAGGCCCCGTCGAGGAAGCAAAGCCTTACCTGCCCAGCATCTTGAACCCTTCCTTCCACTGGATCTCCTGATAGAGGTCCCTGACGGTCCGTGCGACGGTGGAGCCTCCGAATCCCAGACCGGCCAGACCGGCGGCCATCGTCCCCAAGCCGATTCCCAGGTTCGCTCCTTTGCTTCCCGTCCCCTCCATCGCTCGCCCCACGACGGCTGCCGCTGCAAAAAGCAAAAGCCCATCCTTCGCTCATCCGGTGCACGTCGGTCGTCGACGGAACGTGGCGAATTTCTCTCTCCTGCTCTTCCCCCATCCATTTCTTTATCCAATTCCACCGCATATTCCCTCATGCTTTCGACTGCAGCACACTCAAAAACATGAAGGAATGAATGTTGAGCATCGAATGCACAGGCGCAACATCTGGCCTCCCGCTTCATCATAAAAAGGGAAGAAGGAAAAGATCCACGAGTAGAGAAAGATTATTTCCGGTGCCCCCTCCCCCCAAGCTACGTTCATGATCTAATGACTGGCCGTTTACCCGTTCCTTCCCAGATGCGGACAGTTACCTCGCCGCGGTCCAACGATTCCATCGTAACACCTCACAACTTAAGATGGAGCAGGTAACCCAAAGTTACGAAGTCCGTTCCACACGAAAAGAAAGGGAGAAGGCCGAACGAATGCGGTGAAGGTCACGGAAGGGGATCGTCTCGCGAAACCCCCCGAAACGTCGCGAACGGAATGGAGAACGGAAGGGGACTCACAGGTGGATCTGAGTTCTTTGAGGACGTCGGGGAGGCGAAGGTCGGATTCTCGGACGAGATCGACGACGTCGTGCCACGTCTTCGTCAGGATCTCCTTGCCTCTCCTCTTCGCCTGCTCCAGCTTCTCGCCGTCGTCCGAGACGGCCATCGGAGAGGCGAGACTCGCCAACGCCAGCCACAAGACACACGCGCACCACCGCTTCATCTCGGAGGACCGATCGAAATGAAACCTGGAGAGAAGACGGAGAGCGGAGGGACGATGGCCCGTGGTGACCTAACGGGACGCGCGTCCCCCGTCCCGTTATCGTACGAGAGAGAAAAAAGGGAAATCCCCGCGATCTGCGTCTCAACGGACGTTCCTCTCTCCTTCGGAATCCGGGTCAAACGAAACGAGTTTCATCTCCTTCCCTTTTCTTTCATCTCTTTCCGAGAAAATAACCGGTCGAGTGTCCCCCTTTGTGACCTGTCTTTCCTCGTTCGTCCCCTCGCGACTGGAACTCTTTCGCGCGTCTCCGTTGCCCTCGGATCGACGGTTTCCTCTCGGCGGGGATTCGAGGCGAGACGTCCGCCTTCCCTTTCGGTTCGGTCGCGAAAGAATCGGCCGGAGAGCCGGCACGACGTCTGCGGAACTCCACGAGAGAAAACACCGTAGATAACGAAACTCACGAAAACGAAAGGACCACAGGGTAATAGCGTTTTATAAGTGTACTCATGCTTGAAAGTAAAAATAAAATAAAAATGAGAAACAAGTTTCCCCGTTTATAGAAAAAAAAAAATTTCTGCAAAAATATATTTTTTCCATTTCAGAAATTAATCTGGTCTATAAGGGTTGCTGAGAGCGACGGAAACGTCTCCCTTACCCAGGTTGGATCGCTCTATTTGTTGCTAAGAAAAAGCACGAAAGGGTAAAAAGGACACGAAAGGAAAAGAACATCGATCCGTGACAACTCACGTCGGTCACACCCTTCACGTGTGTATTATAACTGGATGGGTGACTTTAATGGCTTTCGGCAACACACCCGATTGCACCGTTCTCGTGCGGATTTTACTTAGTTGCTAGACGTTGACGACGACAATGATATGATATCGTCAAAATTTTGTCACTTCACGCTACGTTACCTCGTCGTGTCACCGCTACATTACGGAATGTCCGGCAGACCGTAGAGTAAATGGAAGGGGAGGAGACCGAGACCGAGACCGAGAAAGAGCAGTCTGTAAACGGATGGAACGAGAAAGAAACACGGACGAGACGCGAGAGAGACACGTACGAGACGCGAGACGCGAGAGAGACACGAACGAGACGCGAGAGAGACACGTACGAGACGCGAGAGAGACACGGACGGAATGAGCAGAAGACCCGAACTGTGGGGTGGTTTCGGGGCGACGGGAAGGCCATCCGCGGATGGAGGTCAACTCCGCCCGCCCTAACTCTCACCATTAAAATTTTCCTTCTTTCGGATTCGAAAAAGGAAAAGAGGATCCCGGATCTTCGTTTTCCTTCCTTCCTTTCTCTCGCTCGCCGAGTCGTAATTTCCCGTCGAGTGGATAGCCTCGTTTTCTTCGCTCGTTCGGTCGGTGACGTTTCATCGGTCCATGGATATTTTCGAGGAAGTAATACGGATCCACTCGCTCGGATGGCGGTCCCAGTACGAAAGTGGCGGGGGGGGGGGGGGGGGGGGGGGGGGGGGGGAGATTCCCCTGCTCCTCGGAAACCCTGTACGGGAATCGTGACGTCCAGATTTTTGCAAAAGTAAACTCCGAATTTGCATGGAAATTGCCCACGTCCTCTCCTGTTCTAATCGGATCCCAACTTTCAACTGGTTTTTTTCTTTCGTGCCCATGAAATCCATATTTGGTAGTGGTCTCTGAATGCAGGAACGGGATGGCACGCTCGCCTGTGGTCGATGACCCCCGATCGCCTGGTCGACGACCCGAGTCATATTTCACACGAAAGTATGGTAAGGTGAAACCCGCACGAAATATCGTCCCGTCGGATTTTTCCCATTCCGCCATTAAAAATGAACATTTTACCGTTGGGCCATGTCGACCGACCGGAATGTGAAGAGGTTTCGCGCTGGACATGAGTACAGAACAAAAAGGGAAAATTTCCCATTTTCCTTAGAATAAACTCCAGAACCCGATGTCTTCGGATTTTCTCCCGACGGTCATGAATGAGTGTGAATGTTTTTTAGTTTTTACTTCTGGGCAAATGCGACACCGCCGAACGTTTTCATGACTGCAACTGAGGTTAGAAATACGTGTCATGGGTCATAATAAAGCTATCAAATGGTATAATGCAATATATATATATAACTTATCACCACAGAGGTGTGGCTTATATTAATGAATCACAATTTTCAATATAACCAATATATTGAAAATTAATAATTAAAATTGTTAGCAGAAGCAAAGTTAGAGTTGAAAGAGATCTTCACAAATATTTCTTATATTGCGATTTTGGTGATGTTCGACTTCGTTTCCTGCTCGAGATAGTGCAGATGAAAATGTTCTTAAAATGTCATACGAAAGATCATTTAGGGTGGATTTTTGAACAGAGCATTATCTGATAATGCAGCTTTATTTACCGGATTTATAATGCATTTTCACTTAAATAAAGCTGCATTATCGGATAGTGCTCTGTTCAAAAATCCACTCTTAGAGTTAGAGAGTTAGCAAAGGCGAGTTGGATTCCGCTCCGTGAGAAATAGAAAAGTGCGTTTTTTTCAAATATATAATTCGTTTGGAGCGGGAAGCTTGGCTCCGTTCTTGGCTACGAGGCTGCTTCCCGTCGAAACCGGGCAAAAATTCCATGAAATCCTTTCCTTGCGTATTCCCCGAAGAAAGAATAAGAAAGACGGGAAAGAGAATCCATCCGGCAGGAGCTCGAACCGTCTTGAAACTTGGAGATGGAAACAGCAGGTAAAGCATCTTTCATTATCGGTTCTTAAATTCAGTTCGTTCCTTTCGGGACCGAACCGACTGCGGTTAGCATCGAACTCGAGTTACGAAAAAGAAGCCAAGATCGAAAGAGTAGAAAGCGGATCCGATTTCTCCGTTGCATGAAAGCGATGCCACGACCGACACGACAGATGCGGAGTCGTGTCGATTCGAACCCGGAATCCCATGCCAGGCGTTCGCTCGAGGCGACTCCGACGGTCCCGTGGCGGTCGAGATGAAGCCGTCACGCACGCTCGAAGGCTTCCACGAATCGGATCGCATCGGCGAGGGGTGGCCTCGGGATTCCGAGAAATATGCAAAGTTCCGAGCGTCCGTTTCTCGCCTTCCGTTTCCTGCGAGAACGACGAGAAGCCGATCGAACGAGAAGGCATTCGTCGCGATCCGAACATTTTTTTCGAACGAGAGCAAGGAAGAAAAAGCTCTCACTAGGCATTCACCGTTGTCATGAAATAATACATAAGTAGAAATGCATATAATACAAAACGCAAATATACCGGATGAAAAATGATTCAGGGATCATTTCGAGCGAAAAACCGATCCCAAGCGATTCCCGACCCGCTCCAGGTCGGTTGAACGTTTTTCCCCGATGGAGTCATCGCGAGTATTCCGTTTTACAGAAGCTTTCGTTCCGGTGAATGTCGATGGAGAAGTAGAGATCGGATGGAAAACCGATCGGAAGGGACCGGATTCCATCCGTTTCGGTCCGAGTTCATTCTCGGCTGATCCAGGGTCCATACTTCTTTGGTCTTCGAGGCGGAAACGACGAGAACTTTCGAGTCGGAGAGCGGGTTCGTGCGACGGTGCGTATCAAATATGACCTAATATTTAAATCACGTGCGGTCCACGAACCGAAAACCGGCATCGACGCGGGACGAGAATCGTTCGTGAGGAAAAGTGAAACGCTTACGCGACCGAAATAGGACCGTGTTCTCGAAACGCGACCGAAACGCAATGTTCGGAGCGAAATAGGATCCGACGACGTGGATCGATTGTCAGGAATCCATCCTGTATTCGTGGATGGTTGGAAGGTTGAAAAAAAAGAGCCTGACCTTGCATGTAAATCCGCCCTCTAACCGTGGTGAAAAATGAAAGAAAATTCGGCCAGGTGGCCCGAGGGAGGGAAAGTGTCCACGGGGGGGCATCCACTACGGAGGGGGGCAGCGTCCTCGCCGGAAGGGATTGCGATACGAATCGAAATCCCCCTTTCGTTATCAATTGCCGGAGACCCCTTGGTCCCAGAAGGAAACCGGGTCGACTCCGGTTCCTTCTTCCGTTCCGCATCCTTCGCTCGGAGTCCGGTTCTTTGTCCGTTTTGTCCTTTCCTCACCCTCGACGAAGGAGTCGCAATTCGCCACTCCGGATTTTGCCCGCGTCCGGCAACGTAGGGTCCGCACGGAAGAGTGGACCCTCCGACGGGGCGAGGTGGGAAATGGCGAAACACTGGAAGCAGTAGTGATAGGAGAAGAGTCGTCCATCCAAGCGCACTATTCAATTCTCTACTTTTCTAATTTTTAGCGATCCTACCGAGTCAAACTTCACCCAATTTCACCACGACTCAGAAATATGGGAAACTTGGGACATGTTTTGTTCCCGATGCGTATCACTCGATGTGATTTTATCGTATCAGAATACAATAAAAGGAAGCTCGTTACTGGACTGGGCTGTGCTCAGATTTTTTTTTCCAACCCTTTCTGTTACGAATTATTTTTTTTTTGTCCTACTTGGTTCCTTTTATATAAAAGCATTATTATTCTCACCCAATATCAAAATCAAGCCCAAGTGTCAATATTTTTCCCCATATTAACTGTAATTAGGCAACTAACGGCTTGACACAGTTACCGTTGTGTGGATACAAGAGGAGCCGCTGCTTCAGAAGTACCTCAAGGATGAATTCATCGATGAAATATGAATAAAACTAAGGTCTTCATTGAATCGAGATATGCGAAAGCTGACCCTTTTCTCGAGTTTCGTGCTCATGCGTATGGCTATGAAGAAGCCCACGAAGGAACTAGGCCCACGTCTCAAGTCTTTTCCATTTCTTTTTTTTTAATTCAAAGAAAGTGAAGGGATGGGATGAGTAATGATGGAACCCGGATTGCACGGGGGTAACTGGAGAAACAGTACGTGAAATTGTGGGCGTTTGGAACGGAACTCGCGTGGGCCCGGCCCGGATCTTCCCGTCCTCACTTCTCCGAATCGAAACCGAACGGTGCGCATTTCCGTCCGGGAACGTAAAGAATGGAGTTCCCTCGCGGATTTCCGACGACTCGAATCGCTTGATTCAGCAAAACCGGGCGATACGGGAAGACCAGTGAGGCGCGTTCCACTGCGAGGACCGCGTCCGTTCGAACGTCACTTACTCCAAGATAAGGACGAGGCCTAACGTCCTCCATTGGAATCCTATGAAAAAATCCCCATATGCAGAGGCAAAAAGTATCCGCAGGGGGTACAATGGGAGGATTTCGCCGGTGTACTTCCCCCAATGGATAGCGATCCCATGTGGACACACGGAGCTTACCGGAGTGGACTTCACTCTGAGTGGAATCCCAAACGAACATCCCCATAGCTTTCCTTGGATCGTACCAGGGCTCTTACGTTGATGTTACATGTCATAAGATCTAGTTTTGGCAGTGGGTCAGAAATTGTCTGCTAAATTTGTACGTAGTGGGACGATAATAACAGCGGCTTGGCCACCAAGACTATGTATTCGCCTCCTACATATTCGACCTACTATCATATAAATACAGGGTGTCCACAAACTAAAGATTCCCTTTCAGAATAACAAAATCGAAACGAGGAATTTCATGGCAATAAAACTCCAGAATAAAATTGTAGGACTCGAAAAGTGTTGTTCAATCGGCAACCCTGAGACCTAGTTCTCACAGTTTCCAGCAGATGACCTTTCCTACAAAAAAAAAAAATATGGACACCCACAAAAAGGCTGTGTCTGATGATTTAAAGCTGCCAGAAGCTTCAAACCCAAAGACGATTCAGAGTTTGGGAAGAGGTCTCCTACACAGAAAGCCATTTACGGTTGGCATAGGAGGTTTCTTGAGACGGGATGTTCGTGCCACAAACCTGGAGCTGGTAGGCGGATTGTCAACAAAGACTGTGGAACGAGCTCGTCGAGCTTTCGTCAGGAACCCAAAGGAGAGCGTCTGGAGGGCAAGCTATGAACTGCAGGTGCTAAAATCCTCTCCACAAAATTTTAAGGAGACGTCTTCAAAGCTACGAGTCGACTCTCTTGCACGAGATTAAGCCATCCGAAACACCGAAACGCCGCGACTTTGGTGAGATGCTGAGACGCATGAAAAATGAAACCTTCTTCGATCGTGTAGCTTTCAGTGATGAGGCAACATTTCGCCTTTCTGGCAAGGTGAACCGTCACGATCTTCGAATCGGAGCTGAACAAGATCCTCATGAAGTCGTTGAGTTCGTTACAAAACAGTCCGAAAGTGAACGTTTGGTGCTGCTTGACTTGGGTATACGGTCCATTCTTCTCCAAAGAAACTGTGACAGGAACCTCATACCTTGACATGCCACAACTGTTGCTTATTCCACTGTAAGACCACATTTTGGATAGTGTCTTCTTCTAACGAGATGTAAATCCGGACTTGACATACATGGAAAATTATTTGTGGGGATTCGTCAAAAGCCATGTGTTTCTCCATTCCCTCCCTACTTCTATTCCAGAATTGAAAACTCTCGTATTCCAAGTGTGATTGTCGCAATCTCTGAAAATGATCTTGCCAAGGTGTGGAGTGAGTTCGAGTTCCGTTTTGACTTTTGTCGTTTTTAGGAGGAAGTTCCGTTGAAATTAATCAATTAGAGACGGAAATGAAACTTGTAGATAATTTCTGGAGTAGTATTGTCGTACAATTCCTCGTTTAGATATGTTATGCTATTCTGAAAGTTTAACTGTAATTTGTGGAACCCTGTACACATTCAAGCACAGACATAGGCTCTCTTCCCTTGCATCATCTTGGTCATTAACATGAAATACTCGTAGATAGACTCACACATAGAAGGTTTTACCTTTTGTTTGCGCTAATTTCGGACACAATAGTAAATAATAAATAAATAGAAATAAAATGAAGCATTCGCAGGGTCACCCTCAGAAACAGGACTTCCAAGCAGCGAAGAACTATTTTTGTGGGAAGCTCATAGATGCTTCATTCGCAACGATGTGCGTTGTCGTGCCCGAAAGATGGTTTCATCCGAGCGGCTGGAGTTCATGACAACGTACACAGAAACAGGAAAAGAGGGCAGAAATAATGAAGTCGAACGAGGCGCTACAAGGAAAGCGTGATCAGGATGATGGGCACCGTGCCAGTGTGGCCTGTGCCAGTGTTGCCATAGGCGCCAGTCTGCTTTACATTTCCGCTCCATAGGTGTCCGAGTTTTCATGCGATCGAGACTGCAGGATATGACTTCCCTTCATAAAATGGCGGGATCCATCCGCGAAGTACACAGAGGAATTAATTTAACTTACAATTTTACAATTTCACCTGATCATTGCTATTTTGCCTCCCGTCCACCAAGGTTTGGACTTACCACCCAATACTTGCTTCTCGGAGCAGGAATTTTCACGTGGTTGCGGCAAGACCGTGATGATTTCAGTGTCTTTCCGGCCTGATCCCCAATCCATGCAGCCACTGACGATTCGTCATGGAATTCTCGACTGCGCTGCCGACCGATTGGCGAAGTTGATTGATTTTCTTTATCCGCTTTGGGCGCGTCTGAGGATCGCATCATGGAATTTTCATGGAAAAAATAGTGGTATACACGAGCAATTCAACTCCGTTGGGGATTCAAACGATCCACATGGTGAAACCCAAGTGGTTCTTCTTTCGTCCGAATTTCGTCTCGTGTGGGCAACGATGATCCGAAAGTCTACGTCATATCGACATAGGTCCGCGATCGTCGGCATTAAGTCCACACGAGATCCACTTGTGGAGATGTGGGGTATCTTTCGCTCGGGATCGCATCTCCCCAGTCATCCCGGTCACACCGGTCACCTCGGTCATCCCGGTTCCCTAGCCGAGTCGCTCTTCGAGTTCGGGCGAAGGAACGAGACGCCAGGCGAGGATACGATGGGTCGATCGGGCGAGCTGATATTTTTTTCCCAACGACTAGTCTCGTCGTTTCGAGAAATGTCGCGTCCGACAGATATCGATGGGCTCGCGGTTCGGTGAGAGACCTTGCGGCTCGCGGTTCCCACGGGTCGGGAACGAGGTTCCCCTCCTTCCCGTTTCGACTCCACTCGACTCGTCCCCATGGGGCATCCGAGAGGGTCTACGGTGGAAGCTCCATCCGAGTCCGCGCGTCCGAGTCGACGTCGTCCTTTCTCTCGCGGAAATCTAACGGGAAGGGAGCGGAGACCTTTCCCCTCGGGGGAAGTGAAGAGCCGAGACGACTCGCTCGAGGATCGCCGCGACGAGCATTCTCGGATGGCGACGACGATCTCGTGAGATTCCCCGAAAGACCGGTCGACCTGCCGAAAGTTCTCGATCGCGAAGGTGTCGGACCCCGGTCGGACCCGCCCTCGATAGAACCGTTTCGATGGAACTCGCCCCTTGTACGGGCCGATGCGTTCCCGACCCCCGAGTGTACAGGGTGGCCATAAAGTCTGGAAACATAGGATATATTAAGATAATTTTGGAAGTGCCAATTTACTTAATCGGGTTCATCAACACCTCAAACGTCGCCTTCAAATCCGTATCGATTCAACGGGAGAACATTTTGAACATTCATTTTAGTTCATTTGTACATTATCTTAATATATCCTTAATACGACCCTACGTTTCCAGACTTTATGGCCACCCTGTAATTCCATCCGGCTCCGACGATCTCACCTTCGTGCCGGGAGACCTTCCCTTCCTCGTCGTACCGTCGGACATCCGACGACTCCGAGTGTCAGAAACGAAATCTCCGGCACGTTTCCTTCGCTTTACGATGAATGGTATTCGAGATGCAGGTGCTCGAACGCGCCAAGAAACTTTCTAGAACCCTGTAGAATGGAC
>CAJPEV010005779.1:0-13176 GCA_905338385.1 Darwinula stevensoni
GCACCCCCCCCCCCCCCCCCCCCTTCCCCATTTCCCATTTCTCCGCTTCGCTCGCGCCTAGAAACAGCCCTGGCGGAAAGAATTAATGTTCGGAGTTCACGTGGGGACATGAAGAAGCCTTACGGTTACCGAATTCAAGTAAGATAGGGTACTGGTGGAATACGATGGCTTGATTGGACTCCTCAGGATGCGCGGGAAGACCAACTGAATTTTCTCTTGCACTTCCCTTCTCAGACGGGAGCAGCAATCGTTCTGCGGGATCGGCCTGTCCGCATGAGGGCAAGGAAATATTGATAATAAAAGCTGTTGGGAACTGGTGAGAACGGGATTTTATTTATTTTTCCTGTGTGGGAATAGGAACACCGTTCTCGTACTCTTAGAAACGCATGGAAAATGTTATTGTCAAAGTTAGTTAAACCTGCCTGAATGAACGTACGGACGATCGAAAGGAAAATTCGACCGAAATCCTCGACTGGTGTTCACTTACCTTTTTCATCCGTGCGGATCGTCTTTCATCGCTGGTTGAGCACGTGCAATCCATGTAATTCCTGAGATGTCGTCTTGCGTGATTCGATGCAATGAAATTCGATTCTGTGCATGCCAGTTTGTTATCCAACGTAATCCAATGAAATTTCCGTCCAATAATTTGGCGATGAAGATACAGCTCTCGCTTCCTCCTCCTTCACTTCGTCCAGGCCTATTTACCGCGGTTGCAAGATATCGGACTTTATTTCTGTCGATACTGCATGACCAGTCAGAGATGAAAGTCACGACCGAATGAACTGATTAACATGCTTTTTTTCAAATTGATTTTTTTTTCGCGTTTTGGACTGAACTAAGACGAACGAAAATGAACCGTAGACATGCCAAGGAACACAAGAATTAACGGACGGTGCATCACTGACGAAGGCGCTCCACGTGGTTTTCACGCATTGAGCCGTTCATGCGGATAGTCCATGATGGGGCCAAAATTGGGCCTAGGCACTCACCACTGCGAGGCGTAAATCGATGGTTCCATATTAAAATTTGGAGATGATGGAGGTCTTTGTAGAAGGCTAATCCAAGTTCGTTGTCATCGTAGACTGCCACGCCTCCTTCTAGCACATCTCCGTCAGCCCACGACTTGCCTGGGCGTAGCGTTAAGCACTTACGGGTTCTCCCTCAGCCTAATGAAGTCTGACCTATGTCAACCTACATCCATTGCACCGGTTAGTCCATTTGTGCAATTAGCTAACCAGTCCAGCAATAGGTCCAGCCCCAGATTGACTACCATTTGGCTGTGGCCGTACATTCTGAGAGAAAAGTCATTCACTGAAGTACGACTACTATTATTACTAAGTTCCTCAATTGTTCACCTTTTAGTAGGTGTCTGAACTCTGATTAAAAAAATTATTGACCTGATTGGAAAACTTTGAATTAATCCAGTGATCTGTGAGAATAGTGAGTCATTCAGTCATGAGATGTTGATAAGTTAGTGATAAGTGATTAGATACCTAGGTATCTTTTGTTTTTGTTGCCTATATCCATCTGTAGGAAAATTAATATCTCATTTTCCATTATATTAGGTGGTCCCACTCCCAGTTGTTCAGGAATGCAGACTTTTGTGAGAGATATGTGTCAAACTAAGTGAATGCCCTGCCCTGACATGACCAAGAATGACATTTGTGTTGGGTGCATGGCATCCAGTGGGGAGTTGAGTCAAGTGAAGACAGCTGATAAGCATGGTATGTCCCTACTCCTCTACTAAATGATTGACTTGCCAGCTTAAGTCTTGTGGTATCTTTCCTAAATGGATTCAGTAGCATTATGTCCTCCTTGTTTCATTCACTTTCAATTCCTCTTACAATAACCAAGCCTCATTATAAAATGAGCTGCAACAAGTTAATTATCAACAAATTATAAATTATCAATTAGCAAATAATAATAGTATTGCATCCAGATGCATTGTGAAAATTTACATTTCTCCTATGCTCTAATAAATTCATGGCTGACGTAATTAAATATTGGTTACACTTAGTTATTATAATCCTCTGAAAACAAGATCTGTTGCAGGAGAAAGAAAATACAAAGTGTCTTTGAAATACATGGCTGAAACTGGCTAATTGCAGAATAATCTTGGGCCAGCCTGTTGGAACACTCTCACAAGGCATATTTCAAACTCAAGCAATCTGAGATGGTTCTTCATATTCTTTTTACTAAATAAAAAAGGGAGCAATGTAGTTGAAAGTTACTTGGCAGCAGATGGACATGCTCCTGCAAAAGTTTTACCTTTGAGAGGTGGAGGTCAGAGAAGTATGACAATGATGCTCTCATCCTGTATTGGAATCTTTGCAAAATAGCATCTAGCCAAACTTACTCCATTCAACCCTGTGATAGTTGTATGGGATGTATATTAAGGCCAAGAGAGATCTTCTGGATGACTGGTGTCAACACTAATCCATCACACTCAGATTGTTGCTGATTATCAACATATTTTTTTATGGCTTATTTATTTATTTGACTTGACCCTGCTAATCCAACTAATTTTGCAGCAGACTGACAACACATGCATTCATTCCTTAACCTTGTTCTCATCACTTCCTGAGCTTGTTGGGAAAACCTTTGGAAGTAGTGGCATGGGCCACCATGTCTCTTATTTGTCCATGAGGCTGGACCTTAGGTTTATCTAAAATTTACCAAAGAACACTCACTTGTACAATGAATGACCATATAGGCCTTAATTCCTTTGGGGGGGGGGGGGAGGGGTGCGACCCAAAAACGAGTATTGAAGTCTACCATGCCTCCAACTATCGAAAATGACAGCCATTCATCGATGGATGCATCAGGACAGCCTTCTTTTTTTTTAAATTGCCGTTGAGAATCCGTTGTCAAGTCCGTTCACCTTCTTTTTCTCTTTTTCTTCGTTCTACACGGTGTTCTTTGGACATCGGCACCGGCAGATAGGAAGTCTGCCGATGGTGCCATACTGGCATTATATTATATAGTATTTTTTATATTTCTATTGTCCAAATTATCGCTAGTTCGCATCAAGTGGACGCTAACCACATTTTAAAAATTATTAGTGTGTTTCTTTGTGCGGCACACCCCCCCCCCCCCCCCCCCCCCCCCCCCCCNTCTTATGGTCTCTGTGGGTCACTTCTCATGGATGAGGAATTTTGTAGTAGATTGAAGGCAAAGAGTACTTGATCATGCCTGCTTGGGTACCAGTTAAGTCAGAGGTGACACAATGGTGAATTTTTCAACCACTATTATTTATACAATTCATAGATGACATAGTTGAATACATAATCCATGAAATCTGCCTATTTGCTGATGATTGTATCATATATCATTGGATTCATACTAAAGGTGTTCTTGAAGCCCTTCAATAAGCTCTGAAGCAATTAGGGAATGATCAAACAAGTGCCTTCTGAAAGCAAGGAAGTGTAATGTTCTCAGGATATGCAAAAATCAACATTCCTCAAGTGAATCGTACCAGCTCAATAGCACTTTGTTAGATGTGGCAGACAGTGCAAAGTACTTAGGCATTTCCGTAAACAAGAACCTGGACTGGGAAGAGCACATTAACGTCATTGTGGCCAGAGCCAATAGTGTCCTGGGTTGGCTCGAATGCAATCTCAGTGATGCTCCCAAAGAAACCAGGACAACAGCATGTACTGCCTGCCCATCCCATTCTGGCGTATGCTGCTGAAGTGTGAGATAAAGAGGAGCTGTAAAAAGTTCTAAAGCGAGCTGCATGATTTGTGCTCAACTATATATACTGTATATAATGTAGTGTTGTCCCGGAAATCATGTTTTTCCGGGATATAAATATCATTTTCATAGTTCAATATATTCTGATGCGTTGCCCATTTTCAAGTTGACTTTTTTATTTAAAAAAAAAGAGAGAATGTCACTTTGACGCATCACATAGTCAGTCTCTTGTTTGCTCTTCTAATAACGCGTTGTTTCTCTTTCCGAATAGGTGAACTTTTAAGCGCAAGGAATGCCGGAGTTTCGTCGAATTCAACAGTGCGATGATCGCGGATGTGTCACATTTGCCAGAGACAAATCGTGAATCGTCTGTATGGGGTGCTTCAGACTTCGAGAATTTGAGCAAAACTTCCGTCGGCTCGAAGCGACATCGCTCGGCCCTGTTTCCCCCAGTGTTTCCGACGAGAGCAACGGAACTCTGGGAATCATGCGTGCCCCGAACCTTCCCCTGCACCGAGTCGCGAACCGCGGAGAGACGGCGCGATGCCACCCGGCGAGGCATGCCTCCGCGGCCGAGCGCCTCCTCGAAGGTCTGCCTGTTAACACGTGAAGGTGAAAGAGGATGGGAAGGAGGATCCTCCCCGATGGAACTTCGCGAAGCTGTCCCGTGAGTCACGTTTCAAATTTACTGAAGTGTTTATGGAACGACTTCGTCGGAGGTCGGGTCGGAAGTACGACCCGTTCGATCGGGAAAGAAATATTCGGAATTTGAAACCAGTCCGGAGCCATTGCTTCGGTCGTGCACGATCTCGATGCGTTCTCGGAATCGAGTCCTCATAGCAGGCGTCAACAGCAGCCTGCGGACCGGATGTGCCGAGCAGGTCCCGTGTGAGTGGCACCAGAGATTTCGCGACGGTGGGAATCCATCGGAAGACGACTCACGCAGTGGACGGCCGTCGACGAGCGACCCATCCGTCGGAACCGTTGCTGCGATTCGAAAATGTGTCGGGTTTCGTTCCCGAGGTCCGTACGAAAGGGAGCACGAGCTCGGACCGATCCGAGTCGGGGTCACGACTCCACGTGCGATGAATAAAAATGCACGGAGTTTCGACTCCGTGAGTCGAAGGTGAAATCGATTTGCTGCTTGAAAGCTGACTTTTTTTTTACGAAGGAAAGGGAGTGTCGTCTCGACCCTTTTGGGCTAAAGGTCGCAATAGTCAGCATGCCGTGGGACAGACTCGGCTGAGTCTCCTTGTGGGTACGTGATCTGTGATGTCACGTGCCAACGCCCAGGTCCAGTTTTTATTCCGCGGATCCGTAATGGCTTCAATAATCCACGATGTAAATGTTTTCCGAAATTTTCCGACTCGATGGCCCGTATGAGTAAAACCTGAGCCCTAGCTTAGAGCTCGAGCCGAGTCTCTGCTCTTCCACCGTTTCAAATGAACGAACTTTCGTTCCACGTTTTGGAGCTCGAGTTCTGAGGAACTTCGACGATTTATTACGGTAATTCAAATCGACCCCCTGGATCGAAATTTCGCTTTATACGAGAGGGGTTCAAAAAGTTCTGCAACTCAACTTGTAAATTTCAAATGATTTTATTAATTAAGACAATTATATATTTAGTCCCCTCGTAATTTTTGTAAGGGACCTCGAGAAAGGGCCTTGGAGCCGATCGCTGGCTCTCTCAGGCAGAGGCGGATACAGACATTTTTCATAGGGGGGGCGGTTCCCTAGCTCCTACCGGCCCCCCCCCCCCCCCCCCCCCCCCCCCCCCCCCCCCGCCTTTGACCATTCCCAGCTCTGTCGCCTTTTTCATTTCTCGTCTGGCGTAAAAACTTGAATATCTATTTCACCGGCCCCAATAAAAACTAATGTAGAAGCTATTTATAAAAAAAAAGTGAAAAAAAAAATAGAATGGTAACCTGGTCATATGGGGGGCGGTCACCCGCCCCCCCCCCCTGTATCCGTCCCTGCTCTCATGATCCGAGGTCAAAGGTCACGATTTCCATTCTTCTCTTTGAAAAATCTGTATAATTTTTCCTCTGACCGTTCCCCCGTACAGTTCGATGATCCACCTGAAAATCCGCTTTCTTTGACGGGACGCGAGGTTAACGGGCATTACTGGAAAACTAGGATGAATTTCAAAAATTCCTCTAGTAAACATCTTTAAAAGTCTCTTAGCCAGGATAATATTAATTTTTTATGAGAATCCGTCCATTATCCTAGAAGCCTATCGATTTATGTCTCACTGACTCCTCAGTGGAAACAAGACCTACCGCACCTTCCTGTGGGAGACTATGGAGAATGAATGATTTATTTGACTCGTGTATTTTCGGTATCAATCCTTGTGCTGGCTGTACACAGTCTAAGGCTCCTAGGATGACGAAGTGCATGAGCTGAGTGTTATTCTAGATTATGATAAATCGAATATGTGATGTTTGCGAAGCAAATTTAGCAACGTATAACCCCCCCCCCCCTTCATATGGCTATGTCCACACATCTCCCTTTTCTGAAACGTTTGCATGTTTCGTTCAGTGCCTTCCTCCTTTGGAAAGTTATGATATCTGGATGCAATGTGTTTATGGCATGCTTCAGATTGTTAAGGAGAAAAATCGATTCTCTGGGATTCAAGATCTGTAAAGAAATGTATTGATGGGTCCCGAGAGAAGTACTGAGTGTGGTCGTTCTGTCACCTTCGACCAATAGTTTGTCATATGCCCTTGCTAAATTTGCTGCTTGATAGCCGTTTGACGGGTCGAATCAAAACACTTACAAATCGGAAACAGTTGGCCACATGAACACCAAAAAGCGAAATCGAAACAGTCGAATTTCAAACGAGGCGTAAAGATTGAAGCTGACTTCAAAAGTTATAGACCACGAGCCCTTAATACGAAGAATTCGAATTTTCAAAACAGTTTCCCGATTATCATTTCGACCACTGAGATGATCATCCATGCGACTTTAAAATGCCTCTTGGTTGAACTGTATACCAAAGCTCATGCGCCTTGAATTGGGGCATTTCGAAGAAAAGTAACGAAATGTGCTAGAAATTAGGCAAAAAAACGCTACTCCCTAGGGTTTTTCTTTTTTCCATTCCCGCCTCCATAGCATAATACATGAAATGTTCTCTGATTACTCAATGGAGACAAGTCTCTGGATTACAGGGAGACACATTTATTATTTATTAGAGATCTCCTTATGGGTTCCCATGGAATGTTCATGCCAAGCGAAGCATTTCTGGTAGGACTTGCCGAGGCGGCAGTCCTACCAGAAATCACCGTCTTTGACCGGGCTCTTATGCCTCCTAGGGTGCTTGTGCGGAAAATCGTTGCAAATTCCGGAAATGCCGACAGGAATGAGTCGATGCCTGAAGAATCATGATTTCTGCCCATATTCACTCAGGGAATACCCGCGCCATGAAGTCGGTTGGGTCTCTCCAGAGGCTCGCATCAACATCTCTCCCTGAAATTTTTTTCATATTGGTCGCATCATCTTCCTCAGAATTTCTAAATATTGATGGTAATTATTAGAGTTGCTCTGACGGATTCGGAGAGCGGAATGCATTTTGCGTAACTTCCGTCTCGTTGCACCTGACCTATCTACATCTGTCATTCCTGATTTATTGGGAAAGACACAGATGAGTAACGTGGATATTCGCATGGACATTGCCTCCAATTTTAAACTGCCTTCAAAGTTTAAAGGTAATTTTTGGGAGCAATTTGAAAATCAGCGCGAATATATTTTCATTTTAATTAGTTTGATCTTGGAACCTAGTATCTTAAGAATGAGGATAATTATTTAGGTTTTTCTACACAGATCTTTTCAGACTATTGTGGAAAATGACTGCCGAATCATACATTTCCTTTGAAAAAGAACGTTTTGAGGCCCTGTCGAAGAGTCATGCAACAATCGACTGCGTTTCTCCTGCATGCCGCCTTCCTCGCCATCGACCGCGAACTGCTTTCCTCTAGGGCAGGGGTTTTCAAACTGGGGGGCGCGACAAGTCATGTGAGTTTTTTTTCTATCCAATACAATCAGCAATTTCAAATTATGGAAATATTATTATTTTTTAAATTCATCTATCTACTGGAAAAGGTCACATTCCTTCAAGTCTTCCTTATCTTTCTCCTGACGTACAAGACTAAATGAAAGCAGTTCCAGACAGACTTTTAAATTAGATTTTATTTTTCAAGGGGTGTACATTTCCGTCGGCGATTTCCTACGATTCGAATGAAGATGACTAATGAATCATGCGTCCCTGTGGGCTGTAACTTGAATGCTCGATGAATGTAGCGTCCGTGCACCTCACGTACTTGATTCGTTCTGTCTAAATAAATCTTGAAGAAACTCAATGACGCAGAAGGGTTGGGTTCCCTTGGCAGAGCAAAATTTCTGAAGGCATTTCTCTGTCACGTCTTTGAAAGTGAGATTTGTGCCTTAATTGTTACCGTCCAGTCAAGATTCGATCATTTGTGGGCCCGGAAGCATGTGAGCGTCGTTCTCATTCAATTACGCAAATGATAATCCGTTTCCTAGCTGTGACCCGTTCCCTGAAACATTGCAATCTATTTCCTATTTCTTCAATCATCGCACTTACCCTTAATCCGTGGGGTAAGTTTAAATTCTAGGTACTCCTCTCAGAGAGAAAGGGGGCGCGACACCGAGCGAGGGTCATTAGGGGGGGCGGAAAGTAAAAAGTTTGAGAACCGCTGCTCTAGGGTGTGATGGAATGACCCACGATTCAGATGATACCTAAATCGCCTTTCGTGGTGAACCGGTTACTGAGTAGTGGGGGTAATTCCTGTCATTGTGCCTAAAATGACCCGCAGACGACGAAGGTCAATGAAACTTTTGTGGTTTTTCACTGAGTCTGTCTCTTAATTTCCCCTTCTCCCCTCTCACGTGCCCAGTCGTGCCTGGCATTAGCAGGAGTCAGGAGTCAGGAGAGTTAGTGATATCAAGAGGCGAATAAATCTCGCTCGGCTCGAGCCCTATCCGCCTCCCCCCTTATGGGGGGGAGGCGGCAAATTTACTTATCTTACCCTCTACGCCGAGCATTCACGTTCCCCCACTTTCGGTCTGAAGGTGCGTCTAAGAAATGGATTTGCTTCTCCCCCCTTGGTCTCCGGCCTTATATCCAGGAGAAACGTACTAAATGCACTGTTTGAGTCTGGTACCATGTTCTCATGCTTCATCTGCATCTTCAAGTTTGTACATGGAAATCTATTTTGAAAATTCAAAGGATATGATCAATGAAGTCTTTTTTAAGCTTATCCATACCTCATTGGAATCGTTAGAGATTTGAAAGGTTGTACTGTCTTCGGAAATTGTTTGCAGAACTTTAGCTGCATGGGCATGGACATAATTCCCTCTGTATCTAGAGCTAGGTACATGGGACAGCTTTTTTTTTCTCCGTGTCACTGTTCCTATTCTGGTTTGTGGAAGGGAATGAAGTTTCACCATTGGCGAGCGTAATTTATGGAGCTTTCTTCCCATACTTACCGAAAATTGCAGTCTATTCCAAAGTTCCACATTTCTCATGGCTGTAACTTCAGAATTTAAGTTTTCGTGCATACCTTAATGAATCTCTGGTTACGGATGAATTTATGGTTACGTAATGCAGGTGTGATGATACCTTGTCTGGTGTGGCCGGTAGTACTAATACAAGACTTGAGAAGTTATCGGCAAACTGCCTTAACGTCACAACAGAGTGGGATCTATTCCCTTGGGAAGGTTCGTAATGGTCGATACGGAACCAGTTTACCAGGTCTCACACAGATTCTATTTATTCAGACCTACATTTTCACATATATCACGCACACAAGAATTCTCACAGGATTCAGGTAACAAGGAAATTTGATACAAAGTCTCTCAGTACAACCTCACGAGTGCAACCCTTCCTTTCAAAGTATTAAGGCAAATTCTGAAAAAAATGAACAAATTTCTCCTCGCCCTCGATGCAGCACCATGCACAATTACCTCGTGATTGGGAGCAATCACGGCTAATCAACGAAATCGGAAGGGGTTGCTCGGGCTTCAACCGTCCGCACGCCCTCCTCCAATGTTCGTCCTTGCTAGTTCTAAGTGTCCCTCCCAGCTCCAACCGGCAAGTAACAGAATCTGGATAACACCAGATCCACCTAAGTCCAGCTCCAACCGGCACTTAGGCCCTTGGATCCAACCGAGTAGAACTAGCAAGGTCGCAATTTAAGACATGGGACCCTAGCCCGACACCTGATGGCAGTGGCGAAGTCAGGAACACTGTCTCTCCCTCTCCTCCTCTAGAGGGTTTTGAACTGAGTTTAAATAGGGTTTTCTCCTTCGGTTCTCGTCACAGTCATTGCAGCATGCTGAACGCTCCATGACTGGATGGATGATCACCAATCATTTTCAGATGCTGAGCGGCTTGATGACTGGATAGATGATTGAGAAAATACCGACAGTCCCGTAGGAAAATAGAGGAAAGTCGGACCTTCCATTCCGCTAGACACATGTCTTTGGAGTCCCATAGATCGGAAGGAGCCACTTCCTTCCCCTCATGACCTTTACTTTTTCCCCGAATCGGGGCCGGTCGGTAAGGCGGGAGGGAGGGGAAGACGAATAGTAGTAATTTTTTCTATTCCTGGAACATCCTCGAACGTCCGGCGAATGGAGGATGCCCTGTCCCTGGGTCACTGCACAAGGGTTCTTACCCTTACCCAGGAGAGGCATTGTTACATCAAGATCTTTGTATCTCGTGCCATACTCACATGGGACCACGCCGAGCGATTACGGAAAATTATAATTTAAAAAATTCAGCAATTACAGTCGTGGGATACTTTTATTTTCCTGATGAGGTTTCACCTAAATGTATGAACTCCTTCCACATGCAGTACGCGAGGTAATCCATGCCTAATCCATTTCCTTGCTGAGCTCTAAAATGTCTTCACGAGAGGAATGGACTGCGCTCTGGATTGGTCGTTGTTTTCGTCGCTGATAAATCGGAGAGAAAAAAATATTTATATGAAAATGGAAAATAGGGGAGAAAGATATCATATAACGAAAGCAAAAGGTAATAAAATTAACTTAAAAAATAAAGGTTTCAAATCTTCATACCTGAAAACTCTTTCACAAGTCAAATATCAAATGACGAGGGATGAGGGGGGGGGGCCGAGGGAAGATGGTGTTACAAATGTTACAGGGTGGCCCAGGAAGATTCACCTACAAAATACTTTTTCAGACTTAAAATAGCAATATCTTAAAGGATGACCTAGAAAAAAATTATTGAAAATTATAATTATAATTATTGGTTGCTAAAAATCAGCGTTGCGCTCCCCGACCGCATACGGCAGCAGGCACATCCAATCAGCCTCGCGGCGTCTGCTAAGGTCAGCGTTTCCCTTCCTCTTTTCTTGAGTGCAGGGACGTCAAATGGATGCTGGGTGGAGCTGGTGAGCGCAACGCCGATTTTTCGAAACTGAAATTCAATAAATTTTGTACAGGTCATCCTTTAAGATATTTCAGGTCTGGAAAAAAAAAAACATTTTATAGGTGAATCTTTCTTCTTCCCATTACATGTAACCAGAAAGAGTATCCTTGAAAGTATCACACCAAAAATGCGCGTTGAAAATAGTGCAAATTTTTTTTGGACCACCTGTAAGTACGTTTCCACGGCTGTCCCATTTTATAAAAGCTTTCGCAGGAAGCAGTAATCATCGATCCGATTACGAACTGGAATGAGTGCAAGACCTCAGGACTAAGGTACAGGGGTTACTACACTTCCTTTCCCACTGCATATTTTTTCATTAGGGAGTGAAACCGGAAGAATAATAATCTCGCAATGTTCTTTGCGTATTGGTTGGGAGGAAAGGGATGAAAACAGGAGAGTTACCATCTCTACTCATAAGAGATGTTGGATGCCTCGCGAGTCGACATTCTGAAGTGTTATAGAAATATAAGTGAGAGCGAATCCTTTCAAGCGAAGAGCGGAGTGGGAAAAGATGGATCGTGAAAGAAGGGGCGAGCGTGGAAAATTTTTTTTTTTTTAGGAAGTAGTGAGACGGAGTTGTGCTGGCGCCTCGCATCTCCCATGCTTGGGAAGAGAAGTCTAGACAGAAAAAAAAGTGAGCAAGGGAGGGAAAGAAGGATCACGTTTCGTATTGTATACTGGCCATTTCAGGCACAACTGGGAAAAATCCTACCATTCCTACCCAATCATACCTGTTCACCCGGAAAGGTGATGTAGGTGTCATCTGGTTATTCCATCACACCATCGACTCTGAGGAAAGCAGCTCGTGATCGTAGACGAGAAAGGAGACATGCAGGAGAAACGCAGTCGATTGCTGCATGATACATCAATATGGCCTCAGTCAAATCGTTCTCGGTCAGAGGAGACTCAACACATTCGCACATGATTCGGCAGTCATTTTTCATCGTCGTCTCGAAATATATTATCCTCGTTCTGAAGATACTCGGTCCAAAGGTTGAACTAATTCCTTATCCCGATTAGGTCCTTTTTCCAAGTTTCGGTGATGCAAAAGATCTTAAAACAGGGGTTCCCAAACCCAGAGTCGCGACCCATGTTTGGGTCGCGACCCAGGGTTTGGATGTTGAATTTTGAGTCGTGACCAAAAAAAATTTGGGAACCATTGTCTTAAGGCCCTGTTACACTTGGCGAGTACTTGCCAGCGAGTGGGCGAGTGTGGTGTTACATTAAGCGAGTACTCGCTGGCGAGGGCTTGTCATTTACTCGCTTCAAACTGCCAGCCTATTCTACGAATTGGGAATTTTCTTTTTTGAGCACCTGTGTACAGATGTCGATAAATATGAGATATGCAAAATAATGACTGCCCGCCGTAAATTGAAGTTCTCATCAGTCATAGTGGATCTAGTCGACAATGTACGCCAACTGTCAAAATGACACTTAGGAGGCCAAGGAAAGCCAAAACAGATATCTTCGATTCTGTTCGAATGATTTTTCCGAAGATCCAAGAGCCATTCATTTCATATTTAATTTATCCTAACCTCTTCAGTCATGAAGTGTCCATAACAAATCTCCTACGAGTTTCACACCTGGCAAGGTAACGAAGGGATAAAATGAGCAATTCCTCCGATTGGGTCTATGAGAACCGTTTTCTCCTCTGTTACCCTTGGAGCCACCTTCTCCAAGAGTCTCTGGAAGGTTGCTTCGTTCATTCGAAGAAAACCAGCGACGTGATTGGGAATAGACTCTTTTAGGTGGGGCGGAAAAAAATTGTGCGCCACCAGAGTAGATCTTTTCAACACTCTTAGAAAAGAGTGAGCGATTTCCTCGAAAGGGAGCGAAATTGGAGTTAGCAGTTTTACTCCCTAAAAACAAGGAAGTAATGTCGCTAACCTCTCTCATTCCTCAGAACAACCACAAACTTTTTATTTATTCTCTTCACTCTTTTCTAAGAGTGAAGAGCCAGAGCATCGTCCAAACTCGTCCGTGGTGCCTCCCACTCTTCCTGATAACGTATT
>CAJPEV010005780.1:0-13170 GCA_905338385.1 Darwinula stevensoni
TAATAATAAATAATAATACATAATAAATAATAATAATAAATAATAATAAATAATTATAATAAATAATTATAATAATAATGATAATAATAATTAATAAGACAATAAAATACAGATAATAAAATATTAATAAATAAAATCGTTAATTAGTGACTTTTGAGCAGAATCGATCACTTTCCAATGGAGAGTGCAAGCCTGGAAAAGAAGATATCTCTGGTATTCTGCCAGAAGCGCAAAGGGATCAAGGAATCGAGGGATTGAGCTCCTCCCACTATTGCGGAAGGTGAAAGAAACGAGATGGTAGGGCCGAGTGAAGTCGATTAGAGGAGTCGGCAAGGTGAGGGAGGATCCTTCAGATTGGATGCGGGAATGAGGGGGAGACGGAGGGATGTCTTTGCTTTCATGCCAAGAAATGCTGTGAACGCGACGGAGATGGATTGTGGTTTCTGTGGCTTGGATTCTGGAGCTCGAGAATGCATTTTGCAATTTCCGAGATGGAAGCGGTAAATAGAACATTCCTCCGATATCACACGCATTACGAAAACACAATTGTGAAAATTGGGGATCGGTGGGTCATTTTTCTCGTGCATCCCGAGGAAATTTTGGAATTTAGCGCGGGGTAGATTTTGCATGAGGGAGAGTTGCAAAGAGTGTCTCGAATTGCCATTAGATAAAGTCCTTGTGTCTAGGTCTGACTAGGGGGTTTAATAATTGAGCGAGTGGAATGAAGGATGTGGAATTTGCATAAATATATATAATTCCCTTTCTTGCACCTATCCGGCTCTATCTCGGTGAGGAAGACCTATGCCCGGATACAAAAGCAGAAACCGTAATGAATCCCACTCCAGCGTGATACCCGGCAACATTGGGTGAAGGGAATGGAGCCACGCGATGAGCCTCGATAAATGACAAAAAATGGTCTCATTTTCGAAATGTTGCATCGCCGACGGCAAAATGCCCTATTTTCCATAATTCTCCATAATTTTCCATAATTCATAACATATAATTCTCTTCAAGTCAATATATTTTTGGCCGGGCTGTTACCTCCAAAAACACCCCAGAATGGGCCACCCAAGGAGGCAGAAATAAAAAAAAAACCAGAATGAATTTGACAACTTCACAAAATGTCGTTTTCTCCCCAAACCCAGCGAGACGGAGCCTCAACCCACGCTGGAGCGATTTTACCTTGAGAGGGTGCGACGCCCTTTCGTTCCACCAGATGGGAAAGGGAGAATCACCTGGGGGTCGAATTTCGTAAAAGAGCACGAAGGGGAATAACAGGTAAGACGAAACGGTGGAATGCGAAGGGGAATAGGCGTCAATTGGCCTGTCGATCTTCCAGGTGGAAATCCTTGCATCTCGTTTTGCATCTCGTTTTGCATCTCGTTTTGCAGCTCGTTTTGCAGCTCGTTTTGCAGCTCGTTTTGCAGCTCGTTTTGCATCTCGTTTTGCAGCTCGTTTTGCATCTCTTTTCATTAGCGAATCGTAGGAGAAGGATTTGCCTTCTTGCGAGGTGGCGATGGGTGGTATTTAAGGTAAAACGCAATTTATTGTACTTTGGAATAGCACTAAGTTGGGCAATATCGGCGGTCGATTATAAACCAAATATGTCTATTATGAACCTACATTCAATTTCATTACGGCTATCACGCTGGGTGTTTCGAAAACATCCGCGTAACAACCTGAAATAACGATAGTGCATCGATTCACCCGATAGGCTCTGGGTAGGTAGGTGGGTAGGTAGGGGGGGGGGGGAGTTTGAGATTCGCGATTGGCAATAATTGGCAAAAAAAGGCTACCGTTCCCCCAATTATCGAAAGTGACATCTATGCATCGGTGAATGAATGAAGACAGCTGAAAAAAATTTTGCAGCCAGGTTCACCTGTTTCTTCTTTTTCTTTTTCTTCAAACTCCACGTTCTACAATGGAAATCAGTATCGGCAGCTTTCGACCTGCAGATGGCGCCATGCTGGCGGCGATACCGGTGGTTGCCGATACTGTGGTACAGCTCTAAGAGTCGTGATAATAATGAAAAACATAATCATTGAAATAACAAGCGAGGAAAATTAGGTTTATAGGTAAATCTAAGTGATCATTTTGAATTTGAGAATATATTTCTCCAAAAGGAAGGAATTTACGCTTGATATTCATGGTTTTATTATTTATACCATTAATTGTATTTTACCCAAATCAGTTACTGTGGGTGGGTCTGAGGTCACTTGTTTTTTAATTCCGTAAATAATTGCATAATTAATGCATGAATCTCTGCCTCTGAGAAAGCGGAATCGCGTCGTCCCATCAATAGGTTATCGATTGAATGGGCCGACAGTCTTCATTGCTCAATGGCGCTTAATGGCTTCAACGGTGGCGCGACCTCTCAGTCTACATAATCTGTTCGTGCCGTCTTTCTTATTATTACTTAACTCCAACGCACATGAATTTAAATAAATAGCTCATGCATGGATATTCCAGGTTATTGAAGAGTCCTGGACTCAAGAGAGGACAAGAAGAAAGTAACGAAGTTCTTGTATGCGTTAATTTTTCAGACGATTCCCATAAGCAACGAACAGAAATTCAGAAATCTTCCCTATTTCTTATGAATCACCAACACATGCTGCATTGCTTCTCCATTTGAGTCCAGGACTCCTCGTTAACCTCGAATATTCATGCATGAGCTATATAAATTCATGTGCGCTGGAGTCGATCAATAAGAAAGTCGGTCTTCCGAGAGAAACATGGTAGATGCAACATGATTTCTCACTCCTATTGTCAAAGTAGCGTGAGGAAGCAGCTAGTTTTCATATGGCTGTTAAATTATTCATGTTAGATTCCAGAAATGCATAATCTTCATCCCCCATTTTTTTTTGCAGCGCACAACAAATATGGCGGAGCTGTAATTGAAAATCACAGTTTAGGTAAATAGACACCGCGCTCTCAATTACGTAACCTCGAATACAATATGCAACATGAAAGTACTTACTCATAGAAAGCTCCCTCGAATTCGCACAGATCGGTCAGAGTTTTCCTCTTCGGACAAGTTGGTTTCTTTCGAACCTGAAGAAATGAGGGCTTGGAGGGATGGGCAGATTTTCCTTGAGATCACACCGTTCTGTCACGGCTTTCGACTTTCTTTAAATTATTTGCGGCTTTCTGAAGTTCGGTTCGGTGATTTGAGGGTCGCGTACCAGAGGCATAGGGGAAAATTCCGCATGTATTTTGGCCAGGAAAACGGGCTTCCGTCCCACTGCACCGTCGGAGAGGCTGATCCCCGAAAAGTGCAGTTGCCTCAGGAGGACTCAGCCGAGAGAATCTTCTGCATTTCCGGTACTTTCCTGTTTCCAGCATCAGGTAGAAGCAAGGAATCGGCAGGAGTAACTCTCGACCCCCATGAAAGCTTCCACGATCTATATCGGTTCTCTTCGAGTGCTCCCAGATGGAAATGAAGCGTGCGACACCAAGGGCCGAGGGTCTAAAGGCCCCGCCAGCGGGACAATGTCTCCTTACCTCCCAAGTTTTCGATTTCCTGCAAGTGATTCCTCTCGTCACTTTTCGAGGCACTGATGTCCCGTGTGCCCCGAAACTCCGTACTTATCTATAAATTTATTCCAGCCTGCATAAAGCGTAGTTGAAACTATTCCCAAGGAATATTATTCAAATTAGATTCGCAAGGAAGCGACACACTTCCCCCCGGAGACTCCTCAACATAACAAAATAATTGAGTTCCCAAATCCAAAAATCCGCTGGCATTTCTCCACTCGCTCCACACAGATTCGATTTCTTTGACTCGCCATGCTTGCACGAAGCAAATATGAAACCCATTCATGCTGTCGAGATCTTGGGGATATGGGTTGCCGATTTGTATTTTATGACACTGCCGGTACTGTATGAGGAATATAGAGTGTTTATGAATATTATATATAATGATTGAAGCTAAACAGAACGAGATGCGCCTTGAAGTTGACGTATTGTAAGTATTATATACAAATATGATAATTTAATATATAATATATATAGACGATCGTGACTGACGCTGATTATAACCATATTTTAGAAAAGGTATAAATCTGTACATGCCCTGGCCGCAGAAATTTTTTTTGGGGGGGAGGCGTTTTCAAGTAAAAATTGATGCCTCTGTCAAACGGAGCGACAAGGAAAGCTGAAACTTGACAAGAACGTGCCTGTTGCAACAGGCACGTCCTTGTCTCAAGGGGCATTGAGCTCAGGGAAAATGTCAAGTTTCAGATGCATCCCCCGGAGGCATATTTTTCGACAGTGACATTTTCAAATAATTTTTTTTTTGTCCTGGGCGAATTTGGCAGAGAGAGAGAGAGAGAGGTGAAATTTGGCCCACGCATAACTGACGGCATGTTGAGTTCAGAGAAAATTTCTTGGTGCATTCCCTCAGATTTTAGGTCGGCTTTTCCGAAATTTTTTTTTTCGAAAAGGGCAAAAGTAAAAGATTCAAACTTGGTGGGGATGTATTTCTCCGATTAATGATTTCAGTAAAAAAGTGCATACTTTTTAGCTAAAAACCCTCAGGGTACTTTTTTTTTTGCAAAAGCCGCATCTTCCAGAACCTTTCTTGATCCAATTAAAGAGAGAATCGTAGAAAGTTGAAACTTGGAGCAGAAGTACCTGTTAGCTGAGTATTTTTAAAATATGTCCCGTCAGGGTAGGTTGCGAAGAAATTTGAAGTGAGGCACGCAAGAAATCATCAGAGTAATTATTCTGATTTAAAAAATATCGTTTCGTCCCCTTATGGCACATACTTTGACAGGGATATACTTCTCATACGTTTTTGCCAAATGAATGAATGAAATGCCAAATTAATGAATGAATGAAATGTCAAATGAATGAATGAAATGCCAAATGAATGAATGAAATGGCAAATAATAAATGAATGAAATGCCTAATGAATGAATGAAATGCCTAATGAATGAATGAAATGCCTAATGAATGAATGAAATGCCTAATGAATGAATGAAATGCCTAATGAATGAATAATCATCCTGGACAATGGAGCGCCGATGGCGCGACCTTAGCTAATAATATAATAAAATGATATGAATTTCTTCAATAAATATTATACATACATTTTAAGTATTCAATATCAATATTTAACCAACTTCAGCGATTATTGCACTGCCAGACGCTTCTAGGTTTGATTACGTTTGGGCGGTAAGTAAAAATTACTGAACCAATATTGACGGTTCTGCGAGGTACCGCTGGTGTTTTATACGTTCAAAGTGTTCATACGTCGTCCAGACCGGAGATACAGCAAAAGCGCCATCGAGAGCATTTAATGTTTAAAAACGTAACCCCTCGCATGATTCCCTACAGTGAATTCTCGGCCGATCGCGAACGACGAGGTACGGCCCGACCTGCGCCGATCCCCGACCTTTAGAGGCGGCAAGGCCCGGTCAAGCCAGCAAGGCCCGGTCAAGCCGACAAGGCCCGGTCAAGTTAAGTGTTAAGCAAGTGTTAAGCGCTGGAAATTCACAGCAGACGATGGAAGGTGGACGGGACGAAGTGCATCCCGCGTTTACCGCTCGCTGACATCCAGTCTGACGGGACATCCCAGAAGTCCATTATCGGACTCTGTCGTGACTTTCTTTCGATTAACTTCGTGGAGCGGTCTTCTTGCCGTCCTCGCTTGCGGCCGGGGCCAGATTCGTTGTGCTGATTAATGGAAATACCAAAGATGATGCCGTCGTTCTTCCTGACTTCATCGTCTGCTTCTGTTGTCGCTCTCTAACCCAACACATCTCATATTCGGTCTGGGCTTTCTCGCTCGTGGGCCTCTGACCTCAGAGATTGAATATAAAATCGAGCGATGCTGCCATGATCGCACGCAAAAGGAAATCAAACTTCAATTTCTCGGCGAAATTCAATGCAACATTGCCACTTTTTCGCAAACGTAGTTACCATTTCGCCAAAGCCATTAGAAGAACCTTAAACTAAAGTAAATGTGGCGAATAATCCTTGAATCATAATCTTTAAATCAAGGTGGCTTCAGCTAATATGTCCTTTTTTTAATTGATCATTTTCAGCACGCTGCAAGAACCTGATTCCAAGGACATGGGACTCACTTGAACGCGGACACGGAAGCCAGACACAAGCCGGAAAGACGCTGCTCTCGAACAGAAACGTGAGAAACGGAAGCGACGACTGAAGAGCGGACCGCAGAGGGCGCCGACTAAAGAGCAGACCGCGGGGAGCGCCGATAGACTTCCAGACAAACGGATCCGGCGCAGATGGGATCCTCCTTTAAGTTCAGTGTTGCTCGATCGCAATTTCTTTCCGCGTCTCCTAATGTCACGGAAGCAACCGATGCATCGGCAACCGTCGATATGGCATCGTAGATGAATTGGCAAGTTTTCGGTGCCGATACGCAAATAAGAACGTACCATGGAAAGAAAAAGAAACACGGGCAAACAGTAAAGGATTCTCAAAGACAATAAAGAAAATTCATGCCGTCACCATGCAACGATTTGCATGGACGTCGCGATCGCCGGTCGGCCCTCAATGGATCGTGAATGGACCCTACCTCCGTCGACAATCTATCACAATTATCCAAATTATCGATGCATCGATCCCTTCCTCGCCCATCGCGATGATACTGCCCGTTCCAATCAGGAACGACAGACGACGCTCATTTTGATAGAGTTTTCCTGCCAGCCATCGTGACGGTCTTAGAAATGAGAACGTGACTTCTCAACATGACATTTTAAATAAGTATTTAATATCACGGTTCTTCGCCCTTCATTTTCAGGTCACAATCTGCACCGGCCGATGGGAAGACATCACCCCAATCGCATTCCTTGTCTTTCAGGCGCAGATGCCCATGCCCGAACGGCGACATAGTCCTCAATAGGGGGAGGTGGACGTGGAGGTGGATGTCGCTGTTGAGTGGCAAAGCTGATTAGCATAATCCTTCCGATGAATGCGGGGTCTTAGGGCCGTCTTGGATCGTGGATGATTGAGGGGCATGCGGCTCGCGTAACAAAGGAGGAAAAGTACGATTAAAGGTAAATCTAAGTGATCCTTTTGAATTTGAGAATATATTTCTCAAAAAAAGGAGCTTACGCTTGATATTCATGGTTTATTATTAATATCATGAATTGTATTTTAGCCAAATTAATTACTGCGGGCTTGTCTGGGGTCAATTTGTTTTTAAATTCGTAAAAAATTGCATAATTAATGCATGAATCTCTGCTTCTGAGAAAACGGAAGCGAGTCGTCCAATCAATAGCCCGTCGATTGAATGGGCCGACAGTCTTCATTGCTCAATGGGGCTCAATCGCTTCAACGGTGTCGCTCAGTCTACCTAAGCTATTCATGCCGTCTTCGTGGATGATCGCGGGCAGACGACTCGAGATCGATGCACAGTGGGACGAAAGCCAGTTTTCCTGGCCAAAAGTAAAAAAATAAAAATTTCTGGTACGATTCTGATGCACTACCAAATCTTCAGAAAACTGCAAATACAGTCGAGCTCGGTCATAACTTCGTTATGACCGAGGTTTTTTTGACCATTTCGTTGACCATTTCGTTGACCATTTCGTCGACCATTAAAGGTCTTACAGACGAAATCGACAGCGTTTGTGTCCCTAATCTGACAGAAATTTCCGTCATCGGAAAAATTAACGTTGGCGAGCCATAACTTTATATTTCCTGGATTCGGCATTCCTTGAGAGTCCTGTGGAGGTGGCTGGAGACATGTAAGGGAGGGATAATCCTCAGCAACTAAGATTATCTTCAGTCGCCATTCGCATTTCCCGTGAACAACGTCGCCAATGGAAAACGAAAGGGAAAGTGTGCTCGGTTAGTTTAACGGAAAGAGCTCGAAGCGAAGCTAACTTCGCTCGCGAACATGGAGATCTGTCCATCCGTTTCCCCAATTTGGGAAAATCGCGACAGCTTCATCCGTGCTCACGAGAACATGTCACGGAAGAAGAAACTCCCTAGGTCTGTCGAGATGCCATCGACGAAGCCTTGCGAAAATATGAAGTAGTTCTAGGTCCAAAGAAGTGAATTACTGGGTCAATCTCGAAGCTGAAGCTAGCGTAGTATGACCAATAAAAACTGGAGTTGTAACGTTACATAGCATCAGCCAATGAAGGCAACCTCGGTCATAACGAACCTCGCTCATGGCGACGGTTTTCGACATTATTGCATTCATCGCAATCCCAGCATGCGGCTCCAAGCTCTCTTAGACTCGCAAGGAATCGACACTCTTCCCCACGAGACTGAAACATAAAAAAAATAATTGAGTTCCGAAATTCAAATTCCACTCGCATTTCTCCACTCCCGTAGTCTCAGATTCGATTTCTTTGACTCGCCATGCGTGCACGAAGCAAATATTAAACCCATTCATGCAAGCGAGATCTTGGGGATATGGGTTGCCGATTTGTATTTTATAACACTGCCGGTACTGTACGGGGAATATATAGTGATTATATTGATTATATATAGTGATTGAAGCTAAACAGAACGAGATGCGCCTTGAAGTATTTCAGCAGAGGAATCAAGAACCTTTTAAATCAGTATTTAATATCACGGTTCTTCGCCCTTCATTTTCAGGTCAGAATCTGCACCGGCCGATGGGAAGGCATCACCCCAATCGCATTCCTTGTCTTTCAGGCGCAGATGCCCATGCCCGAACGGCGACATAGTCCTCAATAGGGGGAGGTGGACGTGGAGGTGGATGTCGCTGTTGAGTGGCAAAGCTGATTAGCATAATCCTTCCGATGAATGCGGGGTCTTAGGGCCGTCTTGGATCGTGGATGATCGAGGGGCATGCCGCTCACGTTTCCGAATCACCGGTGGAATTATTTCAATTGGCGATCACCGGATCATTCTAGTCAATTTTCGTGCGCCGGTACATTTCTATCAATTGACAAGCACCGGTGCATTTATCTCAAAAGGCAGCCGTCGTCTACCAGAGTCTCAATGAAATTGTTGAACCGTTTAGAGATTTGGTATTCTTTCTATCCGTGAATGACGAAAAATTGGATTTCGTTTTTGACTCTGCCTTCTCTGTTCCCCGATTTGATATTCAGATTGAAATTAATGATTATTTCAATATTAATTACATGAATTGCATTTTAGCCCCAAATTAATTCTAATGAGTGGGTCTGGCGTTGCTATTTTGATAATACCTTGTACACTCGACGCATAAATTTTTTTTCTGAGAAAGCGGAGGCGAGTTTTTCTATTAAGGGCTTTCCGATTGAATGGGCCGACAGTGTTTTTTGGTCAATGGGATTTAATCGCTTTAATGGAGACGAGATCGCTCGGTCAATATCGGCCTTTGAAGCCGTCTTCATGGATTCCCATTCGAGAGCACTCGAAAAAAATGAAACCCTCAAAACTTCAAGAAGAATGCAATCGTTTTTGCTCCACATCGTCATGCATTAAAGGGGAGAGAGAGAGGCGCCATCCATTTCATTCTCCCCAGGTAACTTATGACATTCTAGGTTGACTTGGTATGGATTGAATGAACTTTTGTCGACGGTTAATGCCCCCATGTGGCATTAACCGTTGACTTGGTGTGGATTGAATGAACTTCTGTCGACGGTTAATGCCCCCATGTGGCATTAACACTTTTTCCCGCTGTGATGCATCCTGCGCTTCTTCACCCCTCGCGACGGCCCTCCCCATCACGGACGAGACGCGGCGCTCAGGTGGACAGGTCGATGCTCTCGTGGCAGACATCGTGTCGGCAATCGGGACGAGAACGTGCATTTCTAACTGACATTACGAAGTTATTTCGCAGCATAGTCCTGCGATCTTCAATAACACGTCGCAATCTAATGAGTATGAGAACATGATCGGTCAATTGGCAAATCGACCAATCGGCTAAATGTC
Organism: Darwinula stevensoni; assembly: GCA_905338385.1. Lineage (NCBI taxonomy): Eukaryota > Metazoa > Arthropoda > Ostracoda > Podocopida > Darwinulidae > Darwinula > Darwinula stevensoni. The sequence goes on from CAJPEV010005780.1 coordinate 9,865, forward strand.
TACATGTCTACAGTGCCTACATGCAACTCTTGCAAAACGTTCACCCCTGATCCACCTGGTCAACCAACCCGGTGAATAGGAGGTGGATTTGGAGCCAGGTGGACGTCCCTCTGGTGGAAGTCCACCTCGCCATTCGAGCACATGTGTATTCGAGCCTGGTGGATTTTTCCCCAGGTGGACATCGCTCCACCAGGTGGAAATACTGCCTAGAGGGACATCCACCTGGTTCCAAATCCACAAAGGAGGTGGATGGTTTGTATGGGAACCCTTCACCGCAAATTCTTGCTCTGCCTCTGCCCCACCTTCGGCGAAACCCTGGCCATGCCACGGTTCATTATGTCTTTCCAGATGTCATTTTCGCCGCGAGGAACCCGGGTTACCGCGCCTGGGTATTAGGGGTAATCCTCTGCAAGACCGTCATTCCGCAATGAAAGCGGGATTGAACGAACAGCGTCCAGAGGCGACGGAGCAGGAACAATTCCTCCACATCAGGACGGACGCATCCGATCCCGGATTAACCATCGTCCCTCATCCCTGTTACCCTAATCCGGTTTGATTAAACATGCCTCGCAGAAAAGTGCATTTAATGCATGAATCCCCGTTTCTAAGAAAGTGAAGGCCTGTCGATCAATCAAGGGCTTATCGATGGGGTTTAATCGCTTCCACGGAGGCGAGACCCCTCGGTCCATATCGGCCGTCGAAGCCGTCTTCATGGATTCCCACTCGAGGAAATGAAACTTTGACAATCAAAACTTCCAAAAAGAAAGCAATCGTTTCATCTTCGTATAGGTCGGACGCAGGAGAGAGAGGGAGAGAGACGCTTTGAACCTGATTGCGGAGACGTCATTCAGACGCCTTTCATCCCTTCAAATATATGGAACTGTCACGCGCAGACCACTCGATGGCACAAGAGATCAATGGCAGGAGAAGCAGGTCTTCCGAGAATGGAGGGATCCTTATGGATGGGGCCCCGACGTACAGGTGCCTCCGGCGACCTCCGCTATGAAAACTCCTTCATTCTGAGGCTTTCCCGTTTCCCGCATCAGAGACGCTTATGGAATTGGCAGGAGTACTTCCGACCCCCGTTGAAAGCTTCCACGAACTACAGTATATTGGTTCTCTTCGATTGCTCTCAGATAGTATTCAAGCGTGTGCCATTATCCCTTTCAGACTTGAATTAAGGTCACTATCGGAATAATATACTTTTTTCCATGTTTGAGCTTTTTGTTAATTCTACTTTAACTTTTCATATTCTATATATCCACATATATAATACACAGTTTACCGAATCACCTAACCATGAACGAGAAATCGTGTGAAGGTGAGATTGGTCTCAAATTGATTGTCAGGGTCTGAAACCTTGCGCAAAAAATATAATGTGTCAATTGATTAATCAATTAAAAAGTTAAATTATTTGTTCCTTGATGCTACCTTTTTAGTGTTCTCTCTTGGATCGGACTAGGCAGTCTCTTCGATCTCAACGATGCCCTTTACATCTGATTGCTAATTGCTTTTTTCTTACTGCTAATTAACAATTATTCATAAGGGAAAGACTTCCGACCCGTCGAATGGTGCATGCGACATATCAGTCGCAAGCTCTTAATGAGTAGAATGCGATGATGCATATTTTAGCTGCGAAATATGAGAAAAGAAATAGTAATTTTAATATGTAGTCGCATTAACTGAAGGGCGAGACTGCCCTTTTTCGTTGGAACAGAAACCCTTATTTGTGGTTTTAGGCAAAGGTTTACGTGCTGCGCGCGGTGGTGTAGTGGTAATGCAACGGACCGAGAAACAGGCGGCCCGGGTTCAAGTCCCTGTCGCGCCCTGGAATTTTTCGTCCAATCACCCTCAGCCTCACCTACCTTCGGTCCTCATGACATATGCCCCAAAGAAAAACTCAACCCACAAACTTTTTCACGTAGTGATTTTGCATTTTTGCTATGTACCCTAATTAACAAACCTCAGAAAAAAAAACAGGAAGAAGACACATCAAATAAGCCTCATTCATTCCAACGGCCAATGACCAAAAAGTCAGCCAAATATGGGATGGGGCAGTTGGATCAGAAAATAATCGTGGCTGAAGGCGGCGACCCTTTCCTAACCCAACTGACCCATCATTTCCCAAAAACATGTTGAATGTCTCACTCTTTCGCCTTTGACCGAACTGAAGAAAAAAAGACAACGAAGACTAGAACAGAAGGACGTAAGAAAAAGTGGGCGGTGAGTGTTATCGTAGCGTGGCTGGTACTGAAAAGTACTTCCAAGGCAGTACTGAAACAAGACCAGAAGTGGCGTGTTCCAATACTTATAAACCAAAAATGGTATAGCTTGAAACTGAATTTTTACATTTTAATTTAAATATTCAAAAAATCTAAATATTAATTTAAAATTAATATATCTAACCACCATTAAGGAAAAGGGATTGAATAAGATTCAGCTACTTCCTCGCGCAATTCCGAGTTATCCAACTTAAAGTAAAATTCGCCTCCCTTCTCTTTCGATTGATCATTCACTTTCGATTGAGCACTTTCGATTGAGCATTCCTATCTCGCTGTGGACATAGCGAAACTCAGCATTGCGATTGAATGGGTCTCGAGAAGTCTTCCAAGTTGAGACTTTCCTTTATTATGGAAATAGTGTATTTTCATGAGTTTTTCTGAGAAGAATCCTTTCTCTTGAAATCCTCAGAATCCTTTCTACTCCGACTTCCTGGAGATTCCGGTTGGAGCCTTCCTTGAAAATGTCACGGAAAACATGCATCCATTATATTAACGTATTCAAAACTCGAAGATTTTCGATGAGCCTAAAAAAACTTAACGAATAAGTCATACACCCATGAACATCTTTGTTGAACATCAGCTGCATCTTACCATTCCTCAAAAAGTTATGACCAAACAAAATTTGATTGTTACGAGTCACAATCCAACTTTGCGTGACCAAATCTTTTGAAATGACTCTCGGATGCAGCTGATATTTGGCAGAGAGATTCATGTGCTTAAACACTTTTTTTCTCAATCTTAAAATATGATATACAATGTAAATAGGTGGCTCTGCAGTCGACATCAGCGTCCTCTATCGGCATGCATAAGAGGAGGCATGCAGGAGACTGCATGCTGAAAACTCGGCAATACGATCTGGTCAAGGTTGAGGGAGGATGTGGAGGCGGAAGTCACGGTCCGAGTGACGGTGTCGATTGAATCACTCGTCCCAATTAGTGCGAAGTCTGAAGGTCGTTTGATCATCTGGGATCGGGAGGCCTCTTCGTGGGGTATGCAGCTCGCGTTTCCGAGTCCCCGGTGTATT
>CAJPEV010005781.1:0-13167 GCA_905338385.1 Darwinula stevensoni
TGTACTGGATATTCAAGAAATTCCGAGAACTTTCTTTCCAATCAGATATAATGTTTTGGCCATTCTTAATGAATATGGAGCTATGCATGGTTCATATACAAGCCCCATATATGGTGCTTAGTTGCAATGTATATGGCACATATTACAATTTTGTATGTTTTGGCTATATTTAATATATTGGACCTCGCTTATATTGTGAGAACTTTATATTTATCGAACAAACTGCTAGATGTCAGGCCATATGGAAAGCCTCAACGTGCATGCGTGTGCATCCATGGATATTACATGGACTGAACAGTTTCCAAATATATTCTAAATACAGTATTTTTTCAGTATAGTTTAGATCAATGTCATATACATTGCAAACCTTGCACCATATATGGGGATCTGAATATGAACCATATATAGTTCCATATTTATTAAGAATGGCCAAAACATGATACGGACTGAACTGTTTCCAAACATGGCTAAATTCAGTACTGTACAATCCTATACATACGCCTGTATTTTAAAGTTCCGTAAGGGACTGCAGTTATTCCAGTTTAATCTGGGCAAAACCGCTACAGAAGCGAGGGAATTGATTTATTCGGCATGCGGAGAAAATGCTTTGGCTGAAGGTACGTGCCGAGAGTGGTTCCGAAGATTAAAAGGTGGCGATTTCAATCTGAACGACAAGCCACGCTCTGGACGGCCTCAGGAGCTCCAAACCGACGAATTGCAAGCGCTGCTGGACGAATAGACTGGAATAGAATGCAGTGTCGAATGTGCACTTTATCGGTTGCCATCTTCAATCATGCTTCTGTCAACAACTGCGGCTTGTCCTACATCAATTTAATCGCAGAATTGTCAACGTTTTAAATACAAAAATAAAATTTATATTTAAAAAAATTCACTAGAACCACATTTAGCACCATCGGTTCCATCAAAAGTTCCCATCGTGGCGATGGAAACTTTTGCATACCCCTAATATAATTGTTCCAAAGGATAACTGAGCGCTCGCAAAGCAGCCAACGAAAAACGTTGCATAAAAAATATATATTATTAATATAAATGGCTAAAGCCATTTGAAAATATGACCCATAATGTTAAATTCCAAAAAAAAATAGACAAATAAAAGACGGCTGTTTCCAATAATCTGGTACCCCCTTGGTATAAATAATTGCAACTCGTATCAATGTACAAATGCCAATAAAATTGGCTTGCAAATTAAGATCATGCGAAGAGTCGATCGGAAAGTCATGACGATCACGAACACGTGTAGGTTCGTAGTGGGGTCTTATCGCAGTCTACAGAACGATCCTCGGCGCTTGCATGGCGAGTGCCATGAAGGTCATCGAGGTCATCGTCTTTCGTTTTTGCCGACGGAAACGAGCCACGCGATGGCGGTCGGGTCGTGGCACGAGCTGGTTCCGGTGTCGATGGCCGCGGACTCCACGCGTTCGCGAATGGCGGATCGACGGAACGCCATCACGAGACATTGCGAACCAGCGATCCACCCTTCGCAAAGGCCGCCGGTCGCAATTTCTCAAGCACCGCACGCATGAAAGGGCCCGCAAGGTCACGGAACCCCCAACCGCACGAAAAACGCGGGAGAACGTCCTCGACCTCGCAACCGCCCGAAAGATCCCGTCCCCACCACGAGGGACGGTGGGTCCCCGCAACGATCCCTCGGGACTCGGGACGGTTCCCTCGGGAATGCCCGTCGTCAGACCCGGAATGCCGCCCCCTTGCAACCGCATGCCATCGAGGTCCGCATTCAGGACATCGCCGGACGAGTCGAGGGTGGGAAAAGGCGACCGTCCCGACTCGTCGCGCTCGCTGTACGACTTAACGCATGAATCGTGGAAAATTAATTAATTAAGTAGTACCAGAAAATCTTGATTTTCATGCAAGTTTTATCAGTGTATCGTATTTAATTACGACTAACGATTAATTTTACGAAGAGGGGCCAGTGCGTCGATAAAACATCTATTGGCTCAGGTGATGATTGCTCTTTTAGCATTGAATTTCCCAGTCCTAATCAGTGGCACCTATTTTCCCTCAATCACATAATCGTAGTGAGACTTAGCTAATGAAGGGGGGGGGGGGGGGAAGGGGGTCCATGGTCGGTTTCGTACTTGACGTCCTCCGAGATGTTTTTTATTTCAATGATAGACTTTTAAATGAATACCGTCGGTCTGCTCCATCTCTCTCCCTCCATCGATGCTTCAAAGAGAACTAGATTGAAAGTTCTTCTCGGAAGAAATCGGAATTCGCAACGTGTTTAATTCTTCCCGGAATTCGATCGCGCGTTAGTACCCCACGAACATCGTAATGCCCACGAACATCGTAATGCCCACGGACATCGTGATGCCCACGGACATCGTGATGCCCACGGACATCGTGATGCCCACGGACATCGTGATGCCCGCGATTTCAGCCGACACTTAACGGGGATACTTAACGATACGACGGGAGGGAAACGCTCGGACTCGGCGAGGGGCAAGGACCTAGATCCGAAACCCCTCGAAGGGCAGCCGCATTCCGAGTCGTTCCGGTTTCTGACATGCGAGATTCTCGTCTCCATTATGTAATCTGATGTGCCTACGTTGCATTCGAATGCTCGGGGAAGCGGGCGACGTCGGCGTTTACCATCAGACTTGCGCGGCCAGGTAGCCGGACGAGTTCCGATTTCCATGTCGCATTTGACTTTCGTATGGACTTCGTGTCCTCTTTGGTGGACGGGGGGCGATGACCCGGGGGGCGACCGGGGAGCGATTCCATTCCAATTAATTGATTTTAAAAAATCATTTTCGTGGAGAAGACTTGCTGGATCCTTGAGCGAAGAGTCGTGAAGTTTCCCCCGTCCGCTCTTGGAGAATTTCTTAGTCGGCGCCGAAGGGAAACCGGCGAGGCGATGTCGAACAAACTCGAACGAAAAAAGCGGGTGAGAAGCATATTTTGAATCCTTACTCGTGTTCGAACACTGGGACCGGAACAGTCAAACTCTACCGTGACGTCATGGTGGGAACATGGCTACCCCCGTAGCCGCTGCAAGTTCAAGCGAATCAGGCACAACTCAAGAATGAACATATAGCTGAGTTCGAAAAGAATATGAATATGGAATATGGTTTTCTCACTTAACTTGGACAGCTCAACGCAGGCCATCCTTCTCCTAATTGTCACCACCATGACACTAGGCCTATGCAACTATGTCAAAAATACGACCTGTCGTTTTTAATGAAGCATCAGGAGGTTGAAGATAATGCAAGTGAGGAATGCGAGTCTTGGTACTGGTTTGTAGCGATTGCATTTTCAATGATGATATACTTTTGGTAACATGGCATTATGGGATATCTGATTTATGCATTCACCCCATATAGCTTAAAGGACTGAAATACATTTTCAGAGGGAAAATATGTTAAATCTCCCAATCTACCGGTGTCAAAAAGTACATAGTAGACTTTGTCGGGAGGATGTACCAGAATGCATGGGAAATGGGTTGCTCTCAGGTCATTGAATGGCACTCACCAGCTCAGTCTGGTTATTTTAGCATTCATCGATCACTATGTTCTGGCAAAACTATATTTTGGAGTTGTTTGCCTTAATGTATGCTTTTTCTTTGATGTCCAGGATAGGCGGATAGGGCTCGAGTCGAGCGAGATTTAAGTCTTTTGGACGAGTGGAGCAAGAAATGGACTAAAATTAAGGAACGCTCGACCTCGACACGTGATATCGAAATGGGAACCGCCTCTTGATGTCACTATCTATCTTGAAAATCCAATAAGTGTTGCATTAATGAGCATGAAGATGCTTCCTTGCCAATGTCCCAGGGTTAGCACTTTATCACATCCAGGCTCTTCATATTTTTTCCTAAAGGTTCCAATCGCACCCAAGTGCCATCAACTTCTCCCCTTAAACCTAACCCTAAATAAAATCAAACGATCCTGAAATTTAATTGGATGGCAGATACTTAAGTTGATTGTAAAGCCTTTTGAAAGGGTGAATTCAGCTATTTAGTGAAAAACTCTTGTATGAAATGGATTGTCTTGCTAATTTTTTTAATTTTCTGTAATCAGGGCAAATGTGGGAGCGAAATTCAAAGAATATCTCTCATTCATCCAAAGGAATATTGGGAAAAGGAAAACAACTCATGAAATTGTTGATGGAAGTTTTAAAAAAAAACGATCCCTTGTGGCTTGTGTGGCTAAAAATGTGTCTTATGCGAGTCATATGGTGCAGGTCATGAATGGATAACCTTATGCATGAATCCTGGCATTCTTTGCATTGGGTGTCTTCCCCACACTCTTTTAAAATATATATGCAAACTGAAGCTCCACATCATGTTTCTCGATCACAAAAGGCATGTTCTTCCTCAGACATATTTAGTGTTCATCATTGACATTTTTTCCTGCCTACTTCTAATCATTCTTGGTTAATTAATAATTAATAATAATTCCATCCAGTTCTATTCCCCACTGAATTTTCTACCACCATTGTCCCTACAGTTTCTTTCCATCACTCTGCGAAGGGAAACCTTGGAAAGTTTAGGATATTAAATAGGCCAAGCTGCAAATGTGAAAGGATCCAACGCTGTCGATCTGAAACTTGAGTTCGTGAACAATTTTGCCGATTCCGAAATGATTAGCATTGCTTTTGATTGCAAAATTCATGCAACCCTACCCCTAACGTTGGGCCTATTCGGAAAACTCATCTTGGCAACACGAAAAGATCGATCTGCCTTGCTCTGGTGATGCACGGCGGGAAAACCCAAGTCCAACCAAGCGCTACTCCAAAAAACATTCACTCCCTGCTTTTCGGGTAGAGCTGGAACCTGTATTAACATGGAAGTCGCCATTTTCCTATAATGACATTTGGCGAGCTTTTTGATTGGCTGTTCCGGTGTTCGAACGCGAGTTTCAAAATATGCTTCCTGCCCGTTTGCTCGTTCACATGCAAGCCGAAAAGTTTCTCTATAACGAATATAATTTATATGCTATAACAAGTCGTTCGGTTCTCGGAATTCATATTTTGGTCCGAAGGAAGAAGACCGTTCTGCATCGCGAAGATTTAAATCTGCCGCAGGCATCAGAGCCACTTTCTTTCGTGCATTCCTGGAAAAATCTCATCTCGTATCCAAATTTCTCCCGTTCCACCCACAAGCGGGTGGAATACGTGTGGGTGGAACACGAATGTGGGTGGAACACGGGTGTGGGTGGAACGCGGGTGTGGTCGCGGAGCTTTAAGGGAGCCGTGTCGATCGCTCCTTCATCTTCTCGGGATCTGAAGGACTCGGCCAGGCAGTCGAGCCCTTCGGCCCCCGTTTCGGATGCTCTCGAGGGCCGAATGTTGACCTCGAAGCTTAACAGACATCGACTGCTCTGCAGACCACGGCTCGAAGAATCGTCCAGAAAGGAGCGCGGCAGGCAACAATTAGGGACTTAGAATCCGACAAATTGCGTTTTTCACTTTTTTAAATTTTATTTATTTATCCGATTTATTGCACCTACGTAAGAGCGTACTGCCGCGTACGCACACTTAGTACGATAGTCTCGGATGCCGGATTTTTTTACCTTCGCACTTTTTTCACGAAAGACTACTTGCTTTCCTGTAATAAATGAGATTTTGAAGCGATATCGGTATAAGTTTAACAGGTCGTTTTTATCAGCGAAAAGTGAGGAATTCCCTAATAAGGAACTTTTTACAATAGAAGTGTGCCATTTCTGTCGTTAACGGATTTCGGACCACGGCACGACGGCAGACCGAACAGAACGACAGATAAGTACGGAGCACCCGCAGGCAAAACCCTCACGAAACCAAAAGCCGACGACCACGTCGTCGTCATCGGGACGTACGGGCGACCATATGGCCCCTGCATGTCCATATCTCTCGACCGCGAGAAAGAGATTTGTATATCTGCGTCCCGGAGTCGGAACTGCATGCCGTCGGGCCGTTTCACCTCGATGGACTCTTCGCGGCGCAACAAAGCGGAACCGACTAAGACGAAAACTTCCTCTTCCTCCCCCCCCCCCCCTCTTCCCCTTCTTCCGTTATCCCCTCGGCGACGAGAGGCCGAGAGCCGATGAACCGATGCGAGCAGCCGGCGTCGCTCGTGTTCGACCGATCGGACGCAGGCGAGCGTCGTCTGCTCGCGGGGTGTCGACGCGGAAGGAAGCGGGGGAACCGGTTTCTCCCGAATTTTCTGCTCCGTGAAGCAAAAAAAAAAGTTTTCCCATACGTGAAGGAATAAATCGCGTGCAGTCGTTATTTTCGAAATTCAACTCGAAACCCGATTCCTGATTCGTAATCGCTCATCGAGTGATTACCACGATCTCATTCGCCAAAAATCGAGGAAAACTCATTAGCGGTATGAGAAGAGTTTTCTCACACCGCGCCTCACGGCCCCGAAGTGCAAAAATGTCACACTTTACGCCGGTCCCACGTACAGTATGTCATGTTCGCGCCCGCGGCAACGGGAAAACCACCGTAGAGAATCGAAAGATTCCTCTCGCCCTGGTTCAACATTTCTTTCTCACGATTTCGCGAGAGTTGTGAGAACGTTCCTCCGCGATGCATGCCATCGACGGGAACCGGACCCCGAGGAGATCGTGCGAGCGAAGGAACTCCCGCAGACGCGAACCGCGAAGGAACGGATTCCTCTCCGTTCTCCCTCCCAGAAATGTCGTCTTTCGTTGCGACGAAAAGCCTCCCTAACGACATTAAAGTCGAGTCGGCCACACGTGAATCTGCCACATTTGGAATTTAAAATATATGTATATATTCGGATAGGACCTCGAGACCCTGATGAAAGAGCCTCGTCGAGTTTCAGCTGCACCACGCGTGGAGAGATCCGTGCACCCGTGCACTCGTGCACCCATGCACCCATGCACCCATGCACCCGACTTGCACCCCGTGCAACAGATCAACGATGCGAATGAAGGGGCTTTCTCCCGTGAAAACTGGTCGTTTCCCCGAAACGCGCCGCGACGAACCCGTCCCTCCGAGAGGCGAATCTGTAATTCCAGGTTTCCTCGGAATCCCCTTCTCGCATCGCGCAATGACCTTGACCTTGGAGAAGCTGAGAAAAAAAGTCCCAACTCCGCAGCTGCCACAGATGCCGAACCGGCGCAGCCCTTTTCTCGCGGACGGGATTCCTTATTCTTTTTTTTTTATCATCGACATTGCACCGCACCCGCGAGTTCCATCAATTCAATTCCGCGAGTTCCCAGGAGCCATAAATTATTTGTCGTGAATTATTGCCTGGAGAATCCCCTTCCATCCCTCGTTGCCGCCATCCGATCGCTCCCCCGCAGATTCCCCCTTTTCGTTCGACGGAAACTTTTCCCCCACGAAAGTCGAACCGCCTGCAGCGAAAAAAAAACAAACAAAACACGCTCATCGCCAATTTCTTCCGCACGCACACCGCGACACGCCCCATTCCAGCCAAAAAAATTCGATAATCCGTTTTCATGGCCTCACATTCGATCTGCTTTGTTTCAAGTACCTTCAAGTACTGAGTATCGGTACCGGGATAATCTGAACTGGGATGATCTGGGGACTGAACCTGATGATTCTTTTTCATCGCATCAGGTCCCAGGCTAAAAAAAAATATATATATATATCATGGAAAATTTCTTAAGAAATGCACCAAATTTTATTCCAGGATATTCCGCCATCCAGGATTTCTCACCTTTCGGATTATCTGGCGGTTTCTCGAAGGCGGTTTAAAAAAAAGAAAAACCAAAAGGGGCTTCTTTCCTCGTTTTAAGTGTTTAAAGTGTTGCCATCTTGATGCTCAATAAAGAAATATAAATGTATAATTATTTCATGCCATCCTCAAGGCCGCGGGGCCTATTTTTTGTATTATCCCAGGAAAACCTGAAAATTCAGAGACGAAAGAGATCAGCTTGGAATTCCCTTCGTCGAGGGAGCAGGACGCGAAACCGAAACCGTTTCCGGACTCGAACGAGTTTCGACCGACGACCGAACCCGAACGGCCTTCGTTTCCTCGAGAAAAAAGGGGTAAGCGACTAGAAAAAAAAAAGCATCGATCGCGAAAAAAAAAAAAGTTTCCCACGCTTTCTCGAGGGCCGTGTCGCAGTCGAGACTTTTATGGTGGCGATTCGAGACGACGACACGGAAACCCACTCGGTCTCGCGTCCTTCGAGGAGGATCCCGTCTCTTCCTCCTCAAATCTGGTTGAACCCTCTTCGTCCCCAAACCTCTTCTTCCCGAGGGATGGACGAGTCGAAGGTGCCGATCGATCGACTCCTTGGAATCGAAAGGAGAATCGGACGGCCGAAGTGCTGCTCAAAGTAAAATCCTGATGCTCATCGAAAGGAATCCGCTTTGGCATCGCGGTAAAATCAGTGTTTCGTGGGGGACATGCCCCTTTGCCATGCCCCGAGGTTCGTGGCCTTTCTTGGCGTCGGTTCGGGAGAAGACGAGAAGTATGCCCGATTCCTGCCATATTTTATCGAACGAAGCTCAAGGACTCCGGCAAGAATCGGGTCGACCTCGCACGACCGGTACTTCGGAACTCCCAGTTCGTCGTGACGGTCGCACGAGCACCGAGCACCAAGTACCAGATCGTACCATCGAAGCGATAATTAAAAAAAAAGAACCTATGATCTAGCCTCGAGAGAGAGAGAAGACTCACCAGGCGAGAGAGAGAGAGAGAGTGAGAAAGAAAAGACTCACCAGGAGAGAGTCGCTCTTCATGACTGAAGAGGTTCGAGAGAACTGATGAGGGATTCTGGGTCGACGGAGCGGCGGAGGCAGGCCAGACATGCACAAGGAGGCATGTCGATCGCCGGTCCTGACGCTAGACCCTGACGGCGACGTTCGATCGGTGGGGGGTAGGGGGGGGGGAAGGGCCTCCGAGATGCAAACTTGCTTGCTTTCCTGCCGCTTTTCAAGGCCGGGACCTGTCTTAATGGAGCCGGACTTTTTTTTTTTTCCTTCGGGGCGTATCAACCAGTCTTTTTCCTCTGGAGTTCGTTGACTCTGCAGCTTTCGTCGGGTTCGCACCGAAACTCTTCATTAACCCTTTCAGATCTGGCGTCCGTTCCAGTGGACATTGCTTTTACATCGTGTCTGTGGCAATTTCTTAGGATTCTCGTGACTTTGCGCTCCAAATTACGCTAAAATGGACGCAATTATGCATGGTTCGGTTCTATCAGAGGCCTTCTTTCACCCATTAGTTTTTTATCTTCAGTTATTTAATTACATGTTTCATATATAATATATGGTATGATATGGTAAATTTATACAAAATATGAAAACTGCATGCTAAGCACGAAAATTTCAATTACAATCGCGAAAAAGCTCAAAAATGCAAAAAAAGGATATTATTCCGATAGCGGCCTTAATTCAAGCCTGAAAGGTTTAATTCCCCTCACTTCATATCGTGCGCGGCGAGAGACACCAAGAAACAGGAAATTCTTTATGCAATCGGCACCACGAGCCGGTCTTGCAGTCGCTTCGCCGTCGAATTTCAGAATTTCCCGCGTCTGCGGACGCCGATGTTCCACGCAATACGGAAATTAATGCGAGAAAAAGTCTTAAAAGTTGTTTTTTGGACCTCCACGAGCCTTTTGGAGCACGTCGAGCATAACTCTTCCTCTCCGTGCTCGGGGTCGTATAATCAGCTATGCACCGATTCGAAACGAACCGATAAATCTTGCCGGAAGATGAATTTATTGCGCTGCTTTCCGCTCACGTGCCCGCTTCTTCGCGTCACGGTCAAGGTGAATGGGTGCGTGAGGGTCACCACGAATACAACGTCTGTTTCGCGATCGGTGATGTCATCGATGACGTCATCGGTTCGTGAGGAGAATTAACGCGAGCGAAGCGACGCGGAATACGAAAGAAATAAGTACCATGCGGAAGAAAAAAGTACCGGCTGGAAAAGTGTGGAAGGGGGACAGGCGGCTCGCAACTGTTCCGTTCGGGCGAGAGAGAGAGAGAGAAAAGAGTGGAAAACCTGTTAAACTATCTCGCCCGTTGGTCTGACCCAGTTTCCCCGCCGTAATCTAGGCATTCGCGTCATCTGTCTCTGTCGTTCTTTTTAATTCGAAAGGAAACCACAGCAGGCACAGTCGATTCACACCGATATAATAAATAGAAAGATGCGTCGTTAAATGCAAGATACACACGGGAGAAGCACGATTTTCGTGTCTTGAAGGGAGATCGCAGGGATGAAAGGAACGATCGCCGTGAATGAGTGCCTTTGGTGTGGACACGATCGAGTACCGGCGGAGTACCGGAGTACCGGTCGCTACTGCTGCGGTCGGATCCGGTTGTCGGCCCGCGTGGGTCTCGTCTTGCCGTCGTAGGCGTTGGGGTAGGCGCCGTTGCCGCCGCTGCCGCCGCCGTTGCCGCCGCTCAGGATGTTCCCGAGCCGGGTGCCGCCAAGGCCGCTGCCGAGGCCGCCGCCGTTGAAGTTCCCGGCCTGGCTCATGCGGTTGAAGAGACCCGAGAAGAAGCCGGAGACGCGGTCCCATATGGATCCGCCGCCGTATTGGCCGCCCGACTGCCCGTTACCGTTCCGGAAGGGGTTCAGGGTCGTCATGAGGTACTGCAGGAGGGACTGCTGCTGGGCGGCTGCCGGCTGCGACGAGAGCAACGCCAGCACTCCGCACACCTGCAACGCAACGAGAGGGTCGTCAAACAGTTTTCGTTCGGATCCGGGGAGCGACGCACTCGACGACGGTCGAGTCCGCGGTCGACTCCGGGTCGAGTCCGCGGTCGACTCCGGGTCGAGTTCGCGGTCGAGTCGACCTTGGCCCGAGTTTCTCGTTCCGGTTCCTTTTCGCGGAGCGGACAAAGGACAATGAAGAACGGATTTCCTTCCTTCCTTTCTATTTTCTTTGGAACCCCCCCCCCCCTCCCCCCCTCATTCTCTTTTTGTGTCTCCGGTTCCGTCTTCTCGATCCAGGTCGTGGGTCGTATACATGGTAAAAGTGGACTTTTCTCGGAACGGGCAATGAAATCTGCCGCGCGTGTTCGACCCCTGGCTCCTTTCGTCACGGCGCGATGATCGAAAAAAAAAAGAAATTACAGTACGAGCACGAGAAGAAATAAGATACCTGCGAAAAATATATAATTGATTACGCTGGACGGGCCTCGGCCCATTTTGTGGTTTTCGAATGGCCTCAGGGTTTTAACCGTGACCTTCTAAAGCGCCAAATATGGGAAAATTGTGGTTTTCTAGGCACATATGCACTCCAATCCTCCTTAATTATTTTTTTCATTTTTTATTTTTATTTTACGACTTTTCGCGGCACCGCCGTTTTCAGCCTGGAAAGCGTCGAATTCGAGACCGGAACCGGTGATTGGGGCTCGGAGATTCGCGAGTCGGTATCTCATCTCGACGATCTCCGAGAAGATAAGGAGTCGGTGATCGATCGTGAGGGGCGATGATTATCTTCGACGCGATGATTATCTTCGACGTCGATCCGCTCGGGACGGGTCGTGTCTCGAAGCGTTTTCTGACGGCGTTTTTTTTTGTTGCCGGTCGGGACGTAACGGAATTCATGAATTAATAATGACGTTCGGCAACGAGATAAAATGAGAAGCAGTAGCGAACGTTCGTTTAACATACGATTGCACGACGCGAAGCTCCACGAACCTCTCAACAAAGTAGAAAAAAAAAAACGCTACTGGAAGAGAGAGAGAGAGAGAGAGAAGACTCACTGCTAGCAAGACGGTCGTCCTGACGTGCATGGCGATGAGACGAGGAACCACGATCACCGTCGACGAGAGTAAAGTGGCTGTGACGATCACGGTCGATTAGGGGGAAGCGACGAGAGACAGCGAGCGAGGAGAGAGGAGCTGAGGCTGGAGCGTGCGAGCCGGTCTGACCGTGAAACAAGGAATGTACGAGAGTTAAACGCGTTATCCCCACCCCTCCGAGTCCTCCTCTCTCTTCTCTCTCTCTCTCTCTCTCTCTCTCTCTCTACCTTCTCTCTTCATTTCCGCGTCTGTCTCTCGACGGTGTAGGAGGTTTGACCCCGATACGACGCCCGCATTCAGATTCCTCTCTATCCTGTGACAGCTGACCGTTTCTCTCCTCCTTCTCCTCCTCCTTCTCCTCCTCTTTGGTACACCCAATTCCTTCGTCACGTTTTTTTTAATTTTTTTTTCATTTCGGCAAATATTCGTATTTTATTCTGAAATGACCTGATATTTTGGTGGGAAATGGAGAGTCCGGCACGGACTCCAGTCCTTTCCACGGCAAAAGCGTCTCCCTCGTCCCCGATGCATTCGCGAAGGCTGCACGGTCTCTCTCTCTCTCTCTCTCTCTCTTTCGGCGCGACGAATCCGAAGAGGAAGAAGCAGAAGCAGGTTGCGTGAAGTGGAAGGAAGAGTCATCAGTCAGTTCCGAGTCCCGTTAGAGGGAAAAAACGAGGCCTGGGGCCCGAGCTTTTTCTCGACTCATGCATTACGCACACTCACCCCCTTGCACATCCTCCACATCCTCTTCGGGGGTCAGTCATCCCCGTGGCTCCGAACCCTTCGTTTCGTGCCTCGATCGCATCATCGAGGGGAAGGAATTTTCGCCCGGATCCGCTCGGCGATGCGGATGTGGGTCAGATCCCGAAAGCGAAATAGTCGCAAGTGGGTTCTCGAAAAAAAAAAACCATATGCTCGCCGTGCGTCTTCTCTGCTCTGATAAATCGGAGTCGGGGGAAGTGAAAGTCTTTCTCGGAAAAACTCAATCGGGAGATATGGGTCCAAATCCTGCAGATGTCTCCTTGCCCTGATCTACTTGCGTATTCGGTCGCCAAGCCCCGAAACACGTGATAATTTTCTCCGTCCGGATTTCGAGGGCGCCTCGAACGAAGCGAACCACAGGCTCGGACGCCGTCGCATTCGCCGAGAAGCGCGAGAATCACATCCGAGGGACATCGAACAGCTTCACGTTTCGCTCCACAGTTTCAAAGGGAAGAGGGGGGTCGGGGGGGGGGGGGGGGGGGGGGACGTCATGCTTCTTCGGCGATGAGCCGATGCTTGGGAGGTAACGGCGGCTCGTAACGTTCGCTCATTCACATGCCGCTCGTTCAACTGAAAAGTTGGACCGTGGAAAGACAAAAATCTTTTCTTCACTTGTGACGAGAGATGCGAGCGACTAAAGGGATCAAACTCCAAATCGGTCGGCCTTCCTCCCCCCCCCCCCCCCCCCCC
>CAJPEV010005782.1:0-13161 GCA_905338385.1 Darwinula stevensoni
TTGTTTTTGTTTTAGGGATGCATTTCCACCCAAGAGAAAAGATGCTGTAGAAAACAACTATTCTACGATCCAATATTTAACACCGACAACACAACAAAGATATTATGGTTCCACATCTCACCACGGCCTTAACAGGCCCTTTATTTGAGCTTGAACAAATTGCTTTAGAAAATTACCCTGCTATCGAGCGTTGGTTCCGCATGGAATGGATGGAGCATACACCACCGTTTTATTGCTCGGTCGATGTACGCAATGCAGGATTTAAAGTTGCTCCAGTTGATGCCAACCTTTTCCCTGGGGGATTTAATAACTTAGCACCAGAGGTGTTGCCGCTCGCTGTTCAAGCCGCTATGGCCGCTGTTGAAAAAATCTGCCCTGACGCACGTAATTTATTGTTAATACCTGAGAAACACACGCGAAATACTTTTTATCTTGAAAATGTTGCTCGTTTGGCGCATATTTTACGGATGGCAGGGTTAAATGTACGGATTGGTACGGTCTCTGATGAAATCGACCGTCCAACACGAATTGATTTATCCAATGGGCAGTATATTGTTTTGGAACCTTTGCAGAGAATCGGTAGCCAAAAACGGCGTCTAGGTTTGGAAGGGTTTGACCCTTGTTCTATATTGTTAAACAATGATTTATCAGCAGGAATACCGCCAGTCTTAGAGCATGTCAATGAGCAACATTTATTGCCACCTTTGCATGCAGGCTGGCATCAGCGTACTAAAGGACAACATTTTGCTTGTTATGACGATGTTGTGAAAAAATTTAGTAAATTGGTCGATATTGATCCGTGGCTCATCAATCCGTACTTTACAACTTGCGACCAAATGAACTTTCATGAAAGAGTTGGAGAAGAGGCCTTACAAGAAGCGGTGGCTGGGATTTTGAAAAAGACCGCGAAAAAATATAAAGAATATAATATTGATTCAACGCCTTATGTTGTTGTTAAGGCAAATTCTGGCACATATGGCATGGGTATTATGACGGTCAAAGATCCTAGCGAAGTGGTGGGCTTAAACCGCAAAGAACGCAATAAAATGTCGGTCATCAAAGAAGGGCAAACCGTTGAATCGGTGATTGTACAAGAAGGTGTGCCAACTGTAGAGCAGGTGAATCACGCTGTGGCAGAACCTGTTGTTTATATGATAGATCGTTATGTTGTCGGTGGGTTTTATCGGGTGCACACAGGCAGAGGCCCTGACGAAAATCTAAATGCACCAGGGATGCACTTTATGCCATTGGCTTTTGATCATAGTGTTTTACCTGAAAATATTGGTAAACCGATGGTAGAAAGTGCGCCAAATCGCTTTTATCTGTACGGTGTGATCGGGCGTTTGGCGTTATTGGCATCTAGCCTAGAATTGGAACGCTCAGAACCCAAAGAGTAACCTTATGAACATATTATTTATTGCTGATCCATTAGATCACTTCAAAATTCACAAGGAAACGACTTACGCCATGATGAAAGAAGCGCAGCGGCGTGGCGATACCGTTTTTCACTGTAATGCGAAGGATTTAATGGCCATCAATGGTCGGGTCAACGCCTTATGTAGCCAAATACACTTACTTGACATTGCACAACCATCTCATTGGTATGATGTGATACAAAGTCAAATGGAGCCTCTGACGGCTTTTGATTGTGTTCTGATGCGTCAAGACCCACCGTTTGACATCGAGTATTTTTATTATACGCATTTGTTAGAAGCAGCTAGTGGACAAGGCGCGGTCATTTACAATTACCCAGAAGCTTTACGTAATGTTCCAGAGAAATTGTCTTTATTGGAGTTTCCAGAGTACGCACCTGAAACATTAATTACACGTGATTTAACACAAATTAAAAATTTTCATGAAGAACATCAAGATATTATCATTAAACCGCTAGATGGTATGGGGGGGCGGGGGATTTTTAGGGTTAAGGCTGATGGTTTAAACTTGTCAGCAATTGTTGAAACTTTAGGTAATTTTGGCGCGCATCTCTTGATGATTCAACAGTTCTTGCCAGAAATTGCGCAAGGTGATAAACGCATTTTGATTTTTGGTGGTGAACCTATTCCCTATGCTTTGGCACGAATCCCTCAAAATGGTGAGGTTCGTGGCAATATGGCTGCAGGTGGCAAACCTGTTGCGCAACCCATGACAGAAGATGAATTATTCATTGCGCGAGAAATTGGTCAATGTTTGTGGCAAAAAGGGTTGTTTTTGGTAGGGCTCGATATGATAGGACTGAAAGTGACTGAAATTAATGTAACAAGCCCTACAGGTTTTCAGGAAATCACCCAGCAGACGGGGTTTGATGTCACTCAGGCATTTTTTGATCGACTAGAACAAGTTTTGTAATGATGAATCAGAATAAAAATAAATGGTTATATTTTGCGTTGATGGCTATCGTTGCTGTGCTGGTGGTGGCGGGGGTACGTTATTTGATGCTAAAACCGAAAGTGGCTAGCGTACATGATCAGGCGACAACAATGATGGAGTCAAATTCCCGCACTAATCAACAAAATCAATCAGATGGATCGAATGTAATACCGCAAAATCTCCCTCGTGAGGGTTCAGTTTGTGTTAATGATTTGATCTTTTGCTGATTTTCGATCAAATCATTTAAACTCAATCGTTGACGTTGTTGCATCAGTTGATTTTCACGATCCAAAACAGCTGACGAAGGCATTGTCTTGGGTGTTAAATGCGTATTTGCCTCACGAGGGAGATTANTGAGAGATGTTCCGCCAGAAATGTTGGTGGCGAATCGCCCACTTGATGCGCTTGATAAAAAGTTATTTACGAACCTGACGCAAATTTATCATACTTATCAGCATTATCCAGACAAGCTGTGGACATCGAGTTATCGCTTAGATAAAGAGAGTGCTATTTTTGCAAAAAGTGTGCATTTTGCCGACAAAGATAAAACGATAGAGTCGTATTATTTGATTAATCTTTCTCATAAGATAGATTTGACCGATCCCAAAAAATATCATCAAGTGATTTTTGCCGATAATCCTTATTTAAAAGATGTTTTTTGGGCTAAAAAAACGGATGTACCAGCCCTATTTTTAGATTATCCGATCGCTTTCACAGCAGAACCAGCAGGATCTGGTGAAGCATTATTGTTTAGGTACTACGAAAAATTATTAGATGGCGTTAAACATAATCGGGCTATGAAGTTTCGCTACTTTTATCCTCATGAGGCGTTTCATACGTTTGTGCAAAAAAAATGGACATATGATGCAGAAGCCCAGGATGTTTTTTTGCCGGGAGATTATCCATACGATGCCAAACAGTTAGCGCTAAAACGTCAAGAATACGCATACTTAGATCAAGCCATGGCTTTACTCAAAACAAATGGTCTGAGCGATCAACTGCGTTTACGTACGGATTTAATACCGATTATGCAACAATGGCTTAACGTCAGGGAGCAAAGGTACCAAAAATGGCCCATCCTCAAAAAAGAAACATGGTCAGAAGCCATTGAAGGGACGGCTACGTATGTGACCTACAAATACGTAGATTTGTTAGGATATGATGATTTTGCTATGAACATGGACAATGATGGTAGGCGTTATACGTTTGTTCAACGTTTTGATACATGGATGACAGGGCCAGAGCCAACAGAGGTGGATGTTGATGGAAAAAAATTAAACAAAATGAATGCTCTAGAGAGAAGTCAATCCTATGAAGTCGGGGCGGCATTGGGTTATATTTTGGACGTACTGTTGCCTGATTGGAAGATACAAATTGACCAAAAAAATAAAACGCAATTTGAATTGATCCAACAAGCTATTGGACAATAATTTTATTTTTGTGCCGATTAAATGCGGTAAAATTGCGCCTCATGCCCTGTGGAGGGAGCCTTGTGAATACTTTTTAGATCAAAAGGCTAGGCAAACGATAAAGGCATACCTTATGGATGACCAAGAGACTTGACCCATGATATGTTTGATCTGAAATTGGAATAAAAATAATCCTTCTCAATTTATAGGATGGTTGATAGATTTATGTTAATGACGAACCGTTTGGTGTTAGAGCAAGTTATAGCTCGATTAACTCAAAAAATTATTGGTAATCAGGATGTTGTGGCTAGCGACATTCCTGTAGTGCTCGAAACGCCAAAAGTTGCAGAGCATGGAGATATGGCTTGCAATATTGCTATGCAAATGGCTAAAACATTAAAAGCTCAGGGTAGCCATCCTCGAGCATTTGCTGAACAATTAGTTGACGAACTCAAAGTTGACACTTCCGTGGGGTCATGGTTTAGCGCTATCGAGATCGCAGGCCCAGGATTTATTAATTTTCGGTTTCAACCTACATTTTGGCAAAATAGCTTAAAAACGCTTTTAGAAGCAGGTCAATCTTTCGGTCAAAGTAAGCTTGCTAAAGGAAAAATGATTCTTGAATTCGTTTCGGCAAATCCAACAGGCCCATTACATGTTGGGCATGGTCGTCAAGCAGCGCTTGGTGATGCATTAGCTAATTTACTTCAAACCCAAGGATGGCAAGTGCATCGAGAGTTTTATTATAACGATGCAGGCGTACAAATCGAAAATCTCGCTTTATCCGTACAAGCACGTCTCAAAGGCTTAAAACCGGGAATGCCTACATGGCCAGAAAATGCCTATAATGGTGAATATATTGATGATATTGCTAATTCGTATGCGGCAGGTGATACCGTTTGTGCCAGCGATGGCCTTGCAGTGGTCGGGCAAAAAGAGGTGGACGATCTACAGGCGATTCGAAATTTTGCGGTGACTTATTTACGTCATCAGCAAGATTTGGATTTAGCGTGTTTTGGCGTGAAGTTTGATCAGTATTATTTGGAAAGTTCTTTGTATTTAGACGGTTATGTTGACGATGTTGTGAATCGGCTTACGCAAGAAAACCAATCCTATGAATCGGAGGGGGCCTTATGGCTAAAAACGACCGATTTTGGTGACGATAAAGATCGGGTGATGCGCAAGGCCGATGGCGGTTATACGTATTTTGTCCCTGATGTGGCTTATCATCGCCAAAAATGGCGACGAGGGTTTACCAAAGCTATTAATATTCAAGGGTCTGATCATCATGGCACGATAGCTAGGGTGCGTGCAGGTTTGCAAGGGCTGCATGAGGGCATCAGTGATGGTTACCCAGACTACATCCTCCATAAAATGGTGACCGTGATGAAAGATGGTCAAGAAGTCAAAATATCCAAGCGAGCAGGTTCGTATGTGACGGTGCGTGATTTAATCGAATGGAGCGGTAATGGTGATTTGATTCGAGGTCGCGATATTGTGCGTTTTTTCTTGTTGTCACGCAAAGCGGATACAGAATTTGTATTCGATATAGACTTGGCTTTAAAGCAAACCGATGAAAATCCAGTGTTTTATGTGCAGTTTGCTCACGCACGCATTTGTTCAATTTTGCGTAATGTTGCAGGAGATGCAAT
Organism: Darwinula stevensoni; assembly: GCA_905338385.1. Classification (NCBI taxonomy): domain Eukaryota; kingdom Metazoa; phylum Arthropoda; class Ostracoda; order Podocopida; family Darwinulidae; genus Darwinula; species Darwinula stevensoni. Next base: position 5,429 of record CAJPEV010005782.1, read on the forward strand.
TTCTTTTGAAGATTTATTGTCAGAACTGCTAAGCCGAGATTGGGATACCCAAACCTTTGCCGCTCCTGAGGTGGTGGCACTTGTTAAGTTATTAACCCAATATCCATTGCGTTTGCAATTAGCTGCTCAAGATATGGCACCGCATGATTTAACATTTTATTTGCGAGAGGTTGCAAGCCATTTTCACAAATTTTATGCAGGGGAGAAAATTCTGACGGCCTTGCCATTAAGTAAAAATGCTCGACTTGCCGTACTTTTTGCGACAAAACAAGTGATTGCTAATGGATTACAAATTTTAGGGGTGTCGTGCCCTGAGTCGATGTGATGTGCGATGGTGTGTTTGCACACAAGATCCTAATCATCAACCCTATTGGAGGGGCAAGGTTGATGGAAATGCCTAGAAAACACAGCGGTATTCTCAGCAAATATTAACCAAGTACACTATAATAATGGTTTTACACGTCTATTTTTGGTAGAGAGCAAGATTAACATGAGTGATCTGGATAACCATTCACCTTTGAATGAAAGTCAGCCAGCTAAACGGTCCATGAGTGTCTACGTCATTGGGTTGCTTTGTTTTTTGTTGGGTTTGGCTGTTGCCGTATTAGTGGCAATGTATTTAACAGCGGGCAATGCGCCTAAATCGTCACAAATTGATATGGAGCGTACGCAAGTCCCTGATGACTTGAGTACGATTAATGATCCTCTGTATGGGGTGCCAGGAGAAGATGCTGTGACACAAGTTCAACCTGTTCCATCAGAAGTTGATCCCTTGACTCCTGATCCAGTCAATGGTGGCGCGACTGAAGGTATTGGTGATGGCACAGCTAGTGCGCCACAATCAGAACTAGCCAACGATAATGCTGTTAATGATGGTGCGGGTGTGGATCCAGATTTGTTTAGGGATGTCACACCTGATATGGTGCCTGATGCGCCTGTAGAAAAAGTGATTACAACACCTCCGCCAACGATACGCCCCAAACCTGAGGTCATTAAACCTAAACCTAAGCCTAAAGCAGAAGTCAAGCCTGAAACTAAACCTGCAACAACAACGAACACAAGCAAAGAAGATGATTTAATTGGCGATATTGCCAAACAGCAAGTCAAACCTAAGCCAAAGGTAGAGGTCAAACCTAAGCTTGAGGCTAAACCAAAATCAGAAGACAAACCTGAAGCAGCTAAATCTGCCAAAAAATTTTACGTCCAAGCAGGCTCCTTTAAAAATAGAGATGAAGCTGAGTCTCGAAAGGCAGAGTTAGCGCTAAGTGGTGTTGAATCAAGAATTTCACAAACCAATGTTAATGGTGTGACTGTCAACCGCGTGCAAATTGGTCCGTTTAATGATGGTAAAGGCCTGCGGGAAGCAAACCAAAATCTGAAAGATAAGGGATATGATGCTGTTGTCGTGCCTCAAAACTAAGATCGTTTGTTTTATGTGTAACCACTAGCGTTGTACGAGTATTTTAAAAGGGATTTAAAATGAATGTAAAACTTAAACAAGCATTATTAACCATCGCTGGGAGCGGTGTGTTTTTAATGTCTGCACAAGGCTTTGCGAAAAAAGAAGTGGCAAAACCTGTGACAGGCATTCCTGCCCCGATGATTGCTTTAGTAGAAGGTAAGAACTATCGTATACTCAAACCTTCCCAACCTGTTTCGATTCCTAAAAAAATCGAAGTGCTTGAGTTTTTTTGGTATGGCTGTGGGCATTGTTATGCCTTCGAACCCTATTTTGAAAGTTGGAAATCCAAACAAAAACTTGAGGTTGCGGTGCGTAAGGTACCCGCATCTTTTGGTGGCCGTCTAGAGCCCCATCAACGCCTATTTTTTGCACTTGAAGCGATTGGCAAGAGTAACCTCAATGGCAAGATTTTCGAGGGTATTCACAAAGAGCGTTTACGTTTGGAGACGCCAGAAGAAATGACAAAATATCTGGCCAAATTTGGCGTGAACCCTAAGACGTTCTTAGATGCTTATAACTCGTTTGCCGTTAAAAATAAAGTGGCGCAAGCGACCAAAATGGAAAAAGATTATCAGATCGATGGTGTTCCTACTGTGGCTGTGCAAGGGGTTTATATCACATCTCCTTCCATGGCTGGAGATGCGCCAACAACGCTTAAGGTGCTAGATGCACTGGTTGCAAGAGCTAAAGCTAGTTTGAAGTAACCGCTAGCCGATGTTTCCTAAATATTGGGATCCATAATGGGTTTACATGAAGTTAAAACCGCTCAATTGAGCGGTTTTTTGTTGTTTTGTTTTTGTATAGCCTATGTGGAAGATTTGTGTTGAAACGCATAAATTTCAGGTTGTTATATGCAATAATTATGATAAACAATATGTGATAGGTCTTGTTGATGATCATTGATGCTTCGTTTCAACGCCATTTTCCGGTTCAAAGCCCACCAAGAATCGTTAGTCTTGTCCCAAGCGTAACAGAGCTATTGGTTGATCTGTCACTGACTCGCTACTTAGTTGGTCGGACAGGTTTTTGTATCCATCCCAAAGAAATACTAAAATCTGTCACTAAAGTTGGTGGTACAAAAACCGTGATATTCGATAAAGTTATTGCTTTAAATCCGACGCATATTATTGTTAATATTGATGAAAATAACAAGGAAGATGTGCTTGTTTTACAGCAACGACTGCCTAAAACACAGATCGTGGTAACACATCCCATGAAAGTTGTTGACAACCTTGCGTTGTATTCCTTATTAGGGGCGATTTTTCGGGTGGAAAAACAAGCCAAGGTTTTGTCAAAAAGGTTACAATATTTACTCGCAAAAGCGCAAAACTTGCGGTATGAAAAGCCGATGAGGCGTGTGTTATATGTGATTTGGCAAGAGCCTTGGATGACTGTAGGTAAGAAAACCTATATTGCTGATATGCTTAGCACAGTGAATTGGCAAGTTGGGCAGGATGATACATCAATAAGGTATCCTTCTTTTGAGTTGGAATGTATTGAAAATTTTGATTTCGTACTATTATCTACCGAGCCATATGCATTTACGTTGGCAGACTGTCAGAACCTACATGCTCACACGCAAAAACCTGTGTTCTTAATTGATGGTGAAATGGTGTCGTGGTATGGTTCAAGAGCCATTCTGGGGCTGGAATATATGATGAGCTTTTCTAATAATTTGAAATTTAATTAAAAATTTAATGATGTTTCCCAAAATCTTATCTTCCCAAAATGCCTACGACATTGCTCAAACGATTATGGAAGGTTTTAATAAGCATTACGAAATTTTTCGTGATACTTGTCGCCAAGCGAAAATTCAGTTTGAACAGGCCAACTGGCATGGTAGCCAGCAATTGCAACGCGACAGAATAGCCTATTATGATCAGAGGGTTACTGAGACGACCCATCTTTTGCAAGATGAGTATGATATTGAAGCTCTAGATGATGAAATTTGGCCTCAGATCAAGTTGCATTACATTGGTTTGTTGATGGATTGTTTACAGCCTGAATTAGGCGAAACGTTTTTTAACTCGGTTTGTTGTCGAATTTTGCCGTATAGCTTTTATAATAACCAATATATTTTCTTGCGCCCAGGTGTGGCGACCGAATACATCGATATTGATCCAGATATTAAGCAGCCGGCTTTTCGCGCTTATTACCCCAATGGCCGCGATGGTTTGCAACAGTCATTTGAAGATTTGATATTGAGTTACGATTTACAAACTCAATTCGAGGATTTGTCACGCGATGTTGGTTATGTCATTCATTTCTTAACGGCGCATACGGTGTTAGATCGTCTTGCGCAAAACTTTCAAATTCAGGCGCTGAGCTCATTGTTTTACAGAAATAAATCAGCCTATTTGATTGGACGGATTATCAACAGTCGGATGGTGGTTCCTTTTGCGATTCCCATGATTCATAATGATGCTAAAACTTTGAAGTTAGATACGATTTTGCTTGAATCTGATCAATTGGAAATGATTTTTAGCTTTGCACGCTCGTATTTTATGGTTGATATGGAAGTTCCATCATCCTATGTCACTTTTTTACGCAGCTTGATGCCTCGTATGCCCCGTTCCGAAATCTATACAGCGTTGGGTTTGCAAAAACATGGAAAGAACTTGTTTTACCGTGATTTTATTTCGCATTTGCAAACCTCGTCAGACGAGTTCTCCTTAGCCGCAGGCATCCCTGGGATGGTGATGTTAGTGTTTACTTTAAAATCGTATCCTTATGTTTTTAAACTTATTCGAGATTACTTTCCGCCACAAAAAGAAACGACACGAGAACTTATCAAAGAAAAGTATCAACTGGTGAAAAACCATGATCGTGTTGGGCGAATGGCAGATACGTTAGAATTTTCCAAAGTTGCTTTTCCTTTGGAGCGTTTTTCTAAAGAGCTGTTAGCAGAAATAGAACGTTCTGCTCCTTCTTTGATGGAGATTCGAGATGACAAAGTCATTATTGATCATCTTTATATCGAAAGACGGATGATTCCGCTCAATATTTGGATCCAAGAAGGGTCTGATGAAGAGGTTGAGAGTGCCGTGATTGAATTTGGTAATGCCATTAAAGAATTGATTATGGCTAATATTTTTCCAGGCGACATGCTTTATAAAAACTTTGGTCTAACACGAGGTGGACGTGTGGTCTTTTATGATTATGACGAAGTCGAATACCTAACGGACATGACGATACGTAAAGTGCCTGAGGCGCGGAATGAAGAAGATGAAATGTCTGGTGAAATATGGTATAGCGTAGGGCCCAAAGATATTTTTCCAGAAACGTATAATACTTTTTTGCTAGGTGATCAGCGGGTACGAAAATACTTTATGAAACACCATGCCGATTTTTTTGATCCTGCCATGTGGCAATCGTATCAAGATAAGGTCAGAGAAGGTAGACTTGGGAACTTCTTTCCCTACCCCAAAGAGCTGCGTTTTAGTGAATTTTTTAATCAGGGGTAATTTGGGCGATAGAGTATGGAGATAAAAATATGCATCATCATTTAAATCATTTGTTTGACAATAATCAGCGTTGGGTAAAAGAGGTTACCGAACGTGATCCAGAGTTTTTTACCCGTTTGCATCAACAGCAACGGCCGCAATATTTGTGGCTTGGGTGTGCTGACTCACGTATTCATGCCAACGAAGTAACAGGGTTAGCGCCTGGCGAAATATTTGTTCATCGCAATGTTGCCAATATTTTAGTGCACTCAGATTTAAATGCGTTATCGGTTTTGCAATTTGGTGTAGAGCTTTTACAAGTGAAACATATTATTGTCTGTGGACACACCAGTTGTGCGGGAATTTCAGCCGCTCTTGCCAATACACGTGTGGGTTTGGCCGATAACTGGTTACGCCATGTACAAGATGTGCAAATGAAACATAGCCAGAATTGGTCAATTTATCAAGGTGAAAATAAATCTTTGAATTGGGCTGAATCAAGTGATTTGTTAAGTGAACTTAATGTGTTGGAGCAAGTTGTGAATGTGGCGCAAACAACGATTGTGCAAGATGCTTGGGCACGAGGGCAATCATTAGCCATTCATGGCTGGTGTTATCAAACACAAACAGGCTATTTAAAAGATTTGCATGTGAGTATGGATCAAGCATCGCACATCCAATCGCAATATCAAATTGGCTTACACAAAATTGTTCAGGCTAATTTAGCTTCATGATACGAAATATAGAGTTATGAATACTTCAGATCGCCATCCACAGATTGACATCGACGTTAACCCTGAGTACCTACCTCATTTGTCGGATACCTATGAAGGTCGGTATGTTTTTGCCTACCATATTGTTTTGCGTAATGTGGGCAATATTGCTTGTCAATTATTGACACGTTATTGGCTTATCCATGATGGAGACGATGTTTTTGAAGTTGAAGGGGTTGGTGTGGTTGGCGATTGTCCTATTTTGCTACCAGGTGAAGAGTACCAATACAGCAGTGGTGTTTCACTGACAGGACATCGCGGGACGATGCAAGGTCATTATGAATGGATGGCATTTGATGGACGTATCTTTAAGTCGCCTATTCCTGTGTTTGAATTGCTTGTGGATTAGGTAGCCTTATTGATATCAATCGGTTGGAATGTATACGATCCTCGGGTTACATCTGATCGACTTGTTGGAGTATATCGCCAGAAGTCTGATCATTCATAAGTTCGGTCATTTGATGATTGAGTTGATTCAATAATGGAATCATGCTCGCGATGGTGAGTACGATAGCTATGAAGACGGCTACCTTGGACGTTCCTCCTGTTTGGGCAATGCGTTGGCGTTTATGGGTTTCGTTGGTGAAAATTAAGGTATTGATTTTTTTGAGGTGTTTATTCATAAAGCCATAATAGAGTCGATTAGCAAATAAGCCACCGCAAACCATCAACAAAAAAGAAATCAAAATCGACCAGCCAAAGCTGACATAGGTACTACAGGTTGTGAAGATAAAAAGCACAGCAGCATAACCGTACATTTTTCGGTAAGCAAACCAGAAGTATCCGAACAAGAATGCACTTTTATTAGCTCCCCAGCGACCTGAGCGACTTAGATGAGGGCTCACCTCTTCCATTTTCATGTGCCATACGGGATTAAGCGATTCTGTTTGTGATTCTGATGATTCTACAGGAGGAGATATAAAAACATTATCAACGGGTTCTTCCATTCCCCATTGCTTAGCATAGTAAGTTTCGAAACGATCACCGACAAATAATTTGGCTTGATCATACTCGTCAATTGCTTCTAATGTGTATAGATTAAGTGGGTCTGCTTCGAGTGTTTTTTCCTTAAGGGAATGGTTTTTGATGTCTTTAAGGGTTTTTTGTTGATGCATGTAATGGTTTGAAATTTGATCAAAAATTTGTTGGCAATCGCTTGTCATCATAACGGATACGAAGTGATTCCAAAGATGCCAACAATCATACTCGGTGCTGTTTTCGTACTGTCAATATTCTATCCTACAAAGTGAGAAGAGCGACACCACGTCTTACAGGACATGCGTGATTGGACAATCCAAAATTAGAGGTTCTAACGGCAAGATTCATCGGCAAGTGCTGTGATCATAGCAGGGTAAGTGATGAAAGATTAATTATCAGTTTTGACCTCAAAAGTAATATTATCACTGGTTTTATCAATGCTAACGAGTTGATAACGAAGTCGATTGTTGCCTGATGGCGTGCAGTTGGCTGTGGTACTTATGCCTTTGTAGGTGACGGTAATCCGATTGGCATCATCTTTATCGATTTTTTGGATATCCCCTCCATTTTGACAAGTGTTTAAGCTTAACCAAATGGCGATGACGGTTTTTCTTCCGAAGTCCACACTAGGATAATTGGCGTTACCGACATACTGTTGCCAATCTGACTCGTAGGTTGTTTTGTCGTTGTAAGTTGTTGCCGTTACTTTGATAATACTTGTGTAGTTTGCAATTTCATCTTTAGCCAAATCAACCCAGCTAACTGAACCAGAGTTTTTTGATTCGTCTTTTTTGAAAAGACAAATATCAGCGTTGCTATCGTCATCACAGCAACCCGTTAATAAAGTACTCGTTGACAATAAAATCAATGCACTGCTAAGACAATAACGTAGGACGGTTTTCATGGTTAGATTCCTATATTCAATAAGTTAAATATTGCATCGTGTTTTGGTGTCACTGAAAGTGAATAATGTACGTCAACGGAAGTCATATCCTTGGATTATACTCATAAAAGACCTTTTTCTGCGAGTGAAACGACTTGCGTCGGAGTAACAATCAGGTGGTCGATTAAGTGAAT
>CAJPEV010005784.1:0-13129 GCA_905338385.1 Darwinula stevensoni
CAGAAGCACAAAAATATCCTTTTTTATTAATTATTATTTTCCTTTCACTTGGCATCTGCTGGCTCGCGTGAAAGAAATAAACGGATTCTTCGACGAATGAAGGAATCCATCGGTGAAGACAGAGGAAATCGCCGACGCGATCCGCACCTTATTTTCAATACTTCCGTGCATTCTTAGCTTGGAAATCTTTTATAATTATGCAGCCAAATTCAAAGGTAACTGGTAATTAAGGAAAAGAGGAAAGGGACAGATTGTCTGCGGAAGTACTCAGAAGTACTAAGAAGTACTAAGAAGGAGAAGACCAAATTTCGTAACTTTGCGCTGGAATGTCATGGGAACATGGAAGAAAATACTTCCAGGAGACATTTTTCGCACTAAAGCTCCCAGTCTGACGGCAATCGCTACTAGAGACCTCCACGGGCACGATTTTCTGGAACCCGACCCGATCGGCCTCGTTCTGGCCTCGGCCCAGCCGAACTTCCGACTCGACCCACGACCTGGGAAATAAAAAGTCGGTAAAATGTTTTCCAGCTTACTTCCTCGTCATTTCTGATTGATATGACGAAAAAAAAAAGATAGCGTTCACTGTCTCTGGCTTAAATGATGTCTGACATTCTTGAGTCACGTGACCCATCACACAAAGGGCAAAAGGACCCGCGAAGCAATCCTCACTTCAGCTTTCCCAAACCATTTCGCATCTTCGAGGTCATAGGAATTCTCGTTTTGCGAATCTTGCGATCACAAGGAGTCACAGTACTGACATTTCCATTCCATTTTGTTTTTTATCGTTTCGAACGAGAACATTCTTTGATCGAGCGTGAGCGAGACAGCCTCCGGTCTAAATGGCGTGGGCGAGATGCAGTCCTCATTTTCCCTCTCAGATTCTGCAGGTATTTATTTCCTTCGCATGGAAAAAACGCATCTGCATGATCCTAGTTGCAGGGATCATCGTGAGGATTAAGGGCAGGATTACGGGCAGGGTAACGACGTGAGGCGAGGTCGATGGAGGCGAGTGGAGGCATCTGGTGACGTCACAGCGTGATGCGGGCAGGCGAGAATGACCCGAGAGGAGGAGGTCGCCGACCCGGATGAAAGGAGGCTGCCAGCTTCATCGCCAGATGGCCGTGATCCAGCTCGGCAGGACGTGCCTCACCTCGGGCACTGACAAGGGTACTTATAGATATAGGGTACTTAGAGATATGGGGTAGTTATAGATATGGGGTACTTATAGAATGAGCCCTTCTGATCTGGCGCAGGAATGTCGAAGCTGAGGAGGACTCAGTGTGGAGGAAATTCCGGTCTGCCTGGTGCTGCCAAAAATGAGGCAGACCCGGTCGGAAATGGACGACATTAGGAAGTAAGTGGCCTTCGTCAGGTTGCAAGGGGGATTTTAGTTCTGGAGTTTGCAACATCTGTGACGCGAAGATGGTCTTTATGAATACCTGCATCGAAAGAAAGTAGGGTTGTCTTCGACTTGGAGCATCTCTGTTGACAGAAGTCCTGCATCGTAAGGAAAAGAGAAACCGACACGCAGAAAAGAAAAGCCGAAGAAAATTTTCGTCCCACCCCGATGTCTTTGGAATTTGAGGCCGTGCAGAATTGCGACCCTTGCAGGACTCTATTCACTGTCCTAGGTGATCTAAAGTTGACGGCGAGTGCAGATTTTATCGCTTCCAAGATATTCTTTTCCTTTCTTCCGGAAATATGTCTGGGTCTGAGTGCTTCATCATAGCGAAAATGAAGATATTTAAAATTGAATTTTCCCCATTAAAATTAAATTTAAAATTCATGCTTAAAAATTTCATGTAAAAGTAAAATAAAAAAATAATATTTAATGCCGACAGCTCTGACCATTTAAGAGAGACGCTAGAATTAGCTGAATTGCTTAAATGTTGCTGAAGTTACTCAACTCATCTTTATTTTTAATTACCATTCTTCTCATGACGAGGCTTCCAAACTTTTTCTTTTTTTTTTTTTTTACTCTTGACTTGTAAAACGAAAATTAACTGTTTGGCACTAAATCAATTTCGTCTGCAAAATCGAATCTCCAAGTATTAAATGTAGCATTCTTTTCCCCCAAAAGTAAAATCGGAAATCTTCAACCACATAACCTCACCATCGCGGTACGAATTCCCATATACATATAAATAAATAAAAATAGGTCATTCGATCGACCTCAACGTGCAGCAATTCCGCGTAGAAAAAGAAATTCTTGGCGATCCAAGGTTAATAAGGATGAATTTTCCCAGACGAACGGCGCACAAACTACGAGTTTCCCCGAGTAAACAAGGAGAAGGCCACGGAGAGGGGACGCGAAGTAACAAAAAAACCTGTCCTACTGGAGAATGGGTTTTCTTAATTTGGAGATATTTCGCAGTTGGTTTGCCATCGCAGGAAGACTAGAGCCCTACACGGAACGGAAAATGGTACATCGATTCATTCATCAATTTCTCACTTGGAAATAATTAATTTAGATTTGTCACGGTCATTACGAGGCTTACATTTTCGTATTCTTCGTCTCGTGTCGTACCAGGACCGAAGTGCGCTCCGCCCTCGGGGGAAATGCCGACCCGCGCAGGGCTCTCCCAGGCGCCAAGGTCGAGGGAGAATCCCTTTTATAGGAAACGGTCACCGGGTTCCCCCGTCAATCGAGTTTCCGCTGCAGCCGGTGGCATCGTGATTTCTTACGGCATGAACTTCATGGTGAGTCTCGTTCGCGTCGTTTTGTCTTTTCCTTTCTTTTCCTTTTCGTTGAGTGGGTTTGAAGATTCTTGTTTGTGTTTGGTCATCGATGACTTTCCGTTCATTTCGTGGAGATCGTCCACTCCCTTCTGCGGCACTTCTTCGAGAATAATATGATAATATCCATAAAAACGAAATTATAATAATGAAGAAAATGAACTATTGTGCACAATGAAAATGAGTCTGAAACGGAGTGCATCCTCGTCGTCAGTGGGTCTTCGGAGTGCTGGCGATGCTGACGATGAGCATCGTCGTGGGAAATCCGGTGTCTCAAGGGGGAGACTTCGACGGAGGCGGCGGATACGGCGGGGACGGCTACGGCGGAGGTGGATACGACAACGGGGGTGGCGGCTACGGCGGAGGCGACTTCGACGGGGGTGGCTACGGCGGAGGTGGCTACGGCGGCGACGGCGACGGCGGATATGGTGGGGGCGGCTGGAAATAGAGAGGAGAGTGGTACGTTCTCCGGTTCCTCCATAGAAACGTTCCGAATTTATTTGTCTTTTTTTTCCATTGAGTTTACAACAAAGATAAAAAATATTTAAAATGTTGTGGCATCATTTGCACTCAATCGTCTCCTCGACGGTTGAAAGACAATGCCTTAACTACAGTGAAATTCGACGCTTCAGCGCCTAACAACATTTATGTCCAAGGATCCGTTCCATTCCTGAAGGCTTTCGCTTTTTCTTTTTTTTGCCCTTTGTAGATATCGAGAATAAGGCTGAATGGACCGGCCCTAACCTGGACGGACTTGTTTTTTTATATATATATTTTTTCTTACCATCTTGTTATCTCTTATACTGTATATTTATGCCATATAAACACGAAATGCATCTGCGTTTCTCCTGGTTCTTCCCTTCCTCATCGTCGCGGGATCCTCACGGGCAGGAACGCTCGAAGAAACAAAAGAAGAAGGAAACAAATGTGGCAAACGTAGAATGAGGTGATATGGTGCACGGTGATTTAATAAATAAAAAAACAAGGAAAACATTACGGATGAAAGTGATGGTCATGAATTTTAATTTTTTTTACGCGCAAGCATAAGTTTTTATGAATTTTGTAAATAATTTATCATATAAGTATTTATACATTTTTGGAATTTACTTCTTCATAAAAGTATCCATCTTCAGAAAATATGTCGCGAGGAAACACTAATCGAGTTCTGTATGGCACCTTGGTACTCTCTCAACGGCCCACCCAGCGGCCCACCCAGCGGCTCACCTTACCAAAGAATCTGAAGCAAGGGAGCCGCGAAATTTTAGAGAGCTCATCGCGCCTTCCATCAAAACAAATAAAAAGTTACCTTTCGTGAAACAAGAGAATACGAGGGGCTTCCCAGAAATTCGTGAACTTCAGTGCTGCCCAAGCTCGATGCAGTATTTTTTTCTTGGTTCCGGTATTATACAACTTAATTAAAATTTGTCCCCCCCCCCCCCCCAGGAAGTGATGACGCCGAAAACGAGAAAAAATTATGGAACCGGTCGGGAAGAAATTCCGCGATGGAGCTGTTGCAGGGGTTTTCGCTAGGAGGTCCTCGAACACCAGCCGTGCGGTCCCGACCAGGCGCCATGTCATTTCCATCTGTTCGGCCCGTCGAAAAAGCACCTCGGTGAAGGCCGCTTTTCGTCTCGTGAGAACGTTGAAGCGGATGCGTGGATGTGGTTACGCATACAGGACCCTGCCTTCTACGCTGCTGGCATCCGTTGCATCCATGAGACAAATGTTTAAATCTTCGAGGCGACTGCGTCGAGAAATAGAGGTGCACACGCACTACCGATGCACGTAAGTGACGGGTCACGCGAAGAAATGCAGCACAAAACTCAGGTCAACTTACTTTACTTTCTGATCATCCCTCCTTGGTACGATGAATGCGCAAACGCGAAATCCACGATCGTCGCAGTCGTTGACGAGTCGCTTTTGAGGTCGCTGCGACCTGTGAGCTCGGCACCAGATCTTCCTTAAGTATTTAAGATGTATTTAAGAAGTATTTAAGAAGTATTTAAGATGGAGCGCGTTGTCTCGTTCCTCGCATGAGCATTGCATCTGACGAGGTCGATCCGCCCTTTCTTTCGATTCGTGGAGTTAAATGTTGCCATGCACAGGTGTGAAGGTGAGTGCCATGCCAAATCCTCGACGCAGACGAGGAATGGGCAAGCCAGTGTGAAAGGAATTACATTTCAAGTCGTGTATCATGTTTTCCTGGTTCGCACTCAAAAGTTTTGGTAAAGATTCTAAATACAGCGGAAAGTTTCAGAAATGTTCTGCTTTTTCATTGGTACCGACAATATATGCGACGTGAACTTTTAAAGCAATCGTAAACTCATGGCGTGCGATTTGAAATCTAATAAAACATAAGATACTTCACCTTTCCACATGAGAAGCGTCCACCCGTGAGCATGGACTTCACATGTGAACATTGAGCTTCTTTCTTCGTGCTGTGACGATACACACCCGACAGTAAGGCGGGTAGGATGGATTCTTGGAGTTCGACCGGACTCCCTCGTCGAATGGCACCGAAATGCCCTCGCCAAATGGCACCTTAATGGATAATTAGACTTAATGGATAATTGTTGCTTTGGTCGACAGGGTGGCGAAGCGAGTCTGTGGCACGAGAAAATCGCGCAAGATAGTCATACTATCGCGAGATCTGAAACTTGAGGAAATGCCCCATGCACTGAAAGATAAATATTTCCTTGGGACGAATTTCTTAGTGCGAATTCGGCGTCCGATCATCTCACATCGGATCGGAGCTGTCTTGAAAAAAACATTTTTCATTCCCAATTTTTCTCACTTTCTGTTCCAAACGATCTCGGTTCACCTTCATTGTATTTTTCCCGTTCAGGTGTCTCAGTCTAAGAGAGTCCTGGTTGGTATGAAGGTCCTAACAACCAATCGATGGAAATGCTTTTGATCACTAATTTCACAATTGAGCATTTGTGAATACTCCTTTGTGGACGGCTTTTTGAATAAAAGTGACATGAAGTAATATGAAAACCAATTTTCAATGGCTTTACCTTTCTTCAACCCCCCCCCCCCTCTCTCTCTCTCTCCGGAACTCACTAACGTTAGGCCTAGGCCTAACCAACAGACTGCCTTCGGGTCACCTCAAACCGTACCTTAATTTTTTTTTGAAGCTCAATTCTCGACTTACAGGACCGATTAGGCCTTTAAGGATGAATCCGTGGGCTCCGAGACATCTCGTAGAGGACGTGTAACGTTAGGCCAATCGCGGGCTTATTGGCGGACTGGTACGCTTACGCAAGGACAGTGTGTTCCAGGCACACCGCCAAGCACAGGAGTAGCAGATGAGAGCCTAGTATGTCAGGCAGCATCGCGACATGTCTGCACGTGATGTAGGCCTATCTGGAGTTCCTCGAACCATTTCGAATGTGTCTGAGGAGGAAATGCCTCTAGGAAGCATGAAATCCATGACGTGCGTCATCCTAGTAATTCAGGAATATGCGGATAAGATTCCATCTCCCACCAAATCGATCAATCGCTGCTAACCACCGCTTCATTCTCGACTCATCTCATGAACTCGGCACAAAAATGTCTGGCACATTGACAAATAAACAAAAATATTCAAACGCCGATACGAAGGTCGAAGTAGTCTTGAATCTGGCATAATTTTGACATGATATCTGGCAACACTGGGGGATGGGATCGGAGCTAGTTCTTATGGCGAAATGGTACAGCGCAAGCAACAAAACTTGCCACTGTTCATGACAAAATACTACTCAGAGAATGAATAAAATTAAGGAACCATAGAATAGGATCGAAATCAACGAACAGATGAGCAATGTATGCAAGATGATGTCGAGGGTGGCTCTGACAAACGCGAGATTGTATTACCGCTGTGAATGACGAGTGAGAGAGCACGTGTGACCCATCTTGACCTTAACTAGCGAGGTAGTGAGTCGTCAAGGCAAAAGCGCCCATTTTTATAGTGGAACGGCTCGCTGACGCCATCTCACGTTTAAGATTTACCCCCCTCTCTCCGACCCCCCTCGCCTGTCCCCCCAGCGCCAAGTCGGGCCAACACGAACTGCCCGCACCGGACCAAAAACCAGCACTGCACGACCTTCAATCGCTTAGAGGAGGCTTCGAGAAGATCTATCTGCTGGTGACCGTGTCTCCGAGTCTCTCGATCCAGCTCCTCCAGCGAATGCTATTTCCCTCTGAGAATGGAAGTGGAACCCATTCACTCTTCGCTCGTCGGATTCCTTCCCGGGTCTGGAAGGGTTTGTTAGGTGAAACCACTGGAAGCTCTTTTTCTCATTGGATTTACATTCCCCGAAGGTGAAGACAGACCCAGATGCTCCTTCATTGTCAGTGGGAGATGTCTCCTTGGACTGTTCAACCAGTTTAATCAAATACATTGAGGAGTTCGAGCTGTCTGCCCTTACGTTGTTTTTGGGAAAAGATCAGGTAATACATGAAAGTACTGCGAACTTAGAGCGATTTATACCTAATACCACAAAATTGGGGCTACTTAGGCGCCATCTCGCATCGCTTGTGGGAACCTTGCTTCTTCGAATAAGTAAGATAGATGGCTCACCCAGAAATAAGACAAAAGTTGGGTGCCGCACTAGCGTCGATGTGGAACCTACAGAATATTTGAAAGGCCTCTACTCAAGTCACGTGACCACAGCTCCGCCCTGAATTCATCGTCTGCTTTTTGTTGTCCTCATCCGCACCGTGTTGCCGTGTTGCCCTACGGCAGCACAACGTGCTCATGATGGAGTCTTCCTGAACTTTTTAGGCCTACTTGTGCTTTCCTCAGATAGCTTGCCTGACTGCTAAGGTTACGCTAAATGTTCCATCTACGGGTTGCTACAACTTCCTCGATGTCTTGAACGAGAGAGGTCCGTATCTCGGAGGAATTCTCTTGCAGCATCAAGCAACAGGAGGCCGAGACAAAAACGAAGTAGACAGCACATGACATCGACTCTACCTTCGAAGACTAAATAGACACAGCCCAGGGTCTTTCCCAAGTCCTTCGCCTTGTCTAGCCTGGAACCGCGGCGTAGGTGATCGCAGTGTTCTCATCGGACATTTATCTTGGAATATGTTCAATGCATGTCCAAAATGCATATTTATTTGCATATAGGGTATTCACTGGACAGCCCGATGGCCGTCAGTGGTAGACGCAAGCAAATGAGGACACGGTGAAAGACTTGCTACACTTACATCAGAGCAATCCCACACGATACACTTTCAGCCTATATAGGCCCACGAGATATCGTGCAAGCACATTCGCAACGACATATAAGTTGTTGTTGGTGGGTCGTTTGCCTCTCTGTAGCTAATTTGAATAAAGGACAAGCAGGCCTAAGAGAAATCAGCGACAAACTACCATGAACACGCTGCGTTACCTCAGAGCTATATGCGCGGAGGAGGGCGACGGAAACCAGACGATGAATTTGGGGCGGTGCCGTGGTCACGTGACCCGAGCAGAGGCCTGTGCAGCCTGTTGCGATGTCGGTCCACGCTACCCCGCTAACAGCCAACGTGGGCCCAATGCGTTTTCCTGCCTGAGGAGATAGACTGAGACGTATGGAAAGCCAGTCATGCGACGAAGAACAGTTATTGCTATTTTTGCACTCAGTCTTCGAACCTTCGTTTGGTTAAACCGTGAATTATTTGGGAGTGAGGCCTGCATTCTTCTGGGAATTTGTCAGTCTTCGTGAGGATTTGGAATGTAATATATCCTCCTTCGTCAGGCATGACATGTGATTCTGTTTTAAACTTGAATGTGACATATCATATAAATCAAGAGTCAGAAGTTTGTGTGAGTCACAGAAACGTTTCCTTTTTGTTCGTTATTTTTTTGTGTTCCCACGCCTATTGGTGATCCCCGGTGAATTTAATTTTTTTGTTCTTAAAGATGAAATGATGGGGCGCTGGGTGGGTCGCTGGGTGGCCCTGTGTTAGTCGATGGCTGGATCACTGTCTGGGTCTCTGGGCGAGTACCAACGTGTCATGCAGTACTCAATTCATGTTTCGAAGCGAAAAATATGCCGAAAGTGGTTATTTTATGTCTAATTAGATGCCTGAAAATGTACAAATAACTAAAATTAAATAACTAAATATGTAGTAATCCTCAAGGATGGGAAGACTAGACCACACCCGCGTCCCGCGGGATCCGCTTCGCTGGCAACAATATTTCAACAGACTCAGGGACCTTCAAGGACCCAACAGACTCAGGGACCTTCAAGGACCCAACAGACCCATATGAGCCATGTCAAGATTGAGCTAAGTGCTTGTGAGATAAAGATAATCAGAAAAACAGAGTTTTTCCTGTAGTTGGCAAGAGAAAAATGCATTCTTTGATACATGAAAAAAAGAACAACCGTGTGATTCTCAGGCGCGACTCAGTGAGTCTAACTTTTCGGTTCGTGAGTCAAATTTGGCTCATGAGCCATAGGTACCCCTGGGTTAAATCGTGAAATATTGAAGATTAAAACTAACATTCTTCTGTGAAGTCTTCAGTCTCCATGACGATTTTAAATATGAACTATCCTCCTTCGCCAGGCATGACATATTCTGTTTTTGACTTGAATGTGGCATGCCAGCACTTAAATCAAGAGTCATAAGTTCGTCAGGGTCACGGAAACGATCCTTGCAGCCGTTATTCTATTGTACCCTCACGCCTTTGGGCGTGGCGGTTTTCATCAAGTTTTTCATTCACTCCCTATGACAAGAGACGTGCAGCAACCACTTGCTGGAACTTTCAATTCCTTTTAATAAATAAATAAATCAAAAAAAATAAAAAATAAAATAAAAAAATAAAAAATAAAATATAAAAATAAAAAATAAAAAATAAATAAAAAATAAAAATAAAAAATAAAAAAATTAAAAATTAAAAATTAAAAATGAATAAAAAATTAAAAATAAATAACAATGTATGTATTTACTGATGCATGTATGTATTTATTCATTTTCTGTTTTTTTTTTTGTATTCAATTGTTAAATTCAAATAAAATATAACAATTTTAGTTTTAAGTTGAAATTTTCTACGGATTCTTTCTTCTGTCTGTCTCTGGGCCTTATTTTCTCCTTCAACGTCGAAAGAAATTGAAGGAAGCAGATCGATTCAAGGTTTGCACGATAATAATCAATTTCCGAATGTATTAAAGGAGATGATGAACGAGGACAAAACCAGAGCAATATCTCCCAATATCCGAATAAGAAAGAGCTATCTTAAAGTTGATTCTTTGCCATTGAAGGATGCCCAAGAAAGACGCATGTAAATTCGCCTGAAAATTCATGAAATAATTAGGTTCAAGTTCGCATTCATTCCTGACTAATAGTCCTTCATTTTGTTGGGGAAAAATTTATTTTAAAATTTTCCAAACTTCACCCTTTTCAAGATGAACAGATGGGGGACGAGTCTTCATGATGAATGCAAGGATAAAAATAAAATTTCCTACGCTAACGGGTTTCTCATGGGGCGGAGTGGTGAACGAGACGATCACGTGCTCATAGGGAATGGCTGGGAACTGCCTCGGGCGGATTCCTGGGGAATTCTCAGAAGCGAAGAATGAACCGGATTTCTCGATCCGTAAGAGACTTTCCTTGCGTCTGTCGTGTTGTGTCTTGGAATGACTCCGCTGCGCAAGATGATTTTCCTCTCAAAATTTTCGCTTAGCATGTTTCTGCCTATAATTAAATTCCTCGCTCCCCTTAAGCTACAAGTTTATCGATTGTTTGAGGGCAAATTCGTGACCTTAACTGTGGCTCGCCGTTTCTTAAGGTTCGAGTAGAGCAACTCGAATAGCGCAAATTCCTGTTTTGTTATTTTTTTTCCCTTTCATGATGATGTCGATCCGTCCCAATAGAATGAAGAGTTCGTGGTCCTCGTGTTCCATGCAGTTTCATTTCGAAGAAATCTTCCGTAAGGGTAGAAAATGAGTACTAGAAGGAGGACTCTCCGTCAGGACTACGTCGTCGCTTTCCATCCAATTCCTGGAAGGGAATTCAAGTTCTGCCATTGGATCGGATTTCAACGAAGAGGAATTTGAGGAACCCATAGACTCTAAATTCGATTTTCACCACATAAATGAAAATTGCCGTCGGCTTGGTGTATTGCCACGAGAATTAATTTTTATACGGCAATTCAAAGAAAGAGATCTGGCGTGAAACTCACAGGGGACCTCAAAAGCGACTCGTCAACGACTACGAAAATCGTGAATTTTACCTTATCTTCTTCATTGGATGAAGATTTGCGATTTTTTCTTTTTTTTTTGGCTTGATGAAGGGTGCGATGAGTTCGCTGACCTTTGGGTTGACCTTGCTTACAATTATAAGGTCACTGGCTGAGTACCAATGTGTCATGCAGAACTCAAGTCATGTTTTTTTTAGCAAAAAATATGTTGAAGTATCAATATATACAGGATTATACAGTATTATATATAAGTGAATGCCTGAATATGTACAAATAATTATTAGGGGAATTCATAAATATGTAAAAATGTATGCTGACACATAAAAAAATTGAAAAGCATGACAATCACATCCATCCATATATTCTTGCTCATGTTTTTATATCGCTCTCTCTCCCTCTCTCGGTGCACCATGTTATCTCACATCAGGATTTTCATCTCATTTTCCTTCTCCCAAGTGGAAAAGACCATGAAGATAAAGAACGAAACAAACGTGGGAAAAGCAAGAAGATTCCGTTTTTATTTGACATGAAGTAAGAGAGTGGGAAAGAATGAAGGTCGAAAGGAATGGAGGCTGTCGAGGCCAGCCGTTCATCTGCATCTGCAGAGGAAAAGAGAAAAAGCAAAGCTGTCAGACAAGATCAAGAAACAAGTCCATGGAGGACATTGCATTTTCAACGGGTGCAGAATGCTCAGCGCAACGTGAATCAACGTGAATCCAGCTCAATTCAATGGAATGTGAATTCACTGGCACGAAGCTAAAGCAGCTCCGTCGTCTATATTGTGGCTACTGAATACTAATGACGTCATTATCGTTGCGAAACGAAGCTGAATTGAATCACTCTGGGTAATTAAAATGGATTTGGCAGAGTAAAACAGCGGACTTGACAATAACCCAAGTCTGTAGACTTCCGATATTGAAAGGGAAGAGAAACTGTGGACGGGACAGACTAGTAGCGATAACAATTCCAAGCTTCGTTCATGTCCTTAGTTATCCACGAGTTGAATTTCAATGCGGTTAATAATTTATTTTTCAACCGAAATCTGTCACGGAGCTGATCGACTGCAAACAACGCCCCATATTTTAAATTTTTTTTATCTCTGGCTGGATGAAAGAAAAGAAGGGAAAATTAACTTCTTGGCGTTTCTGTGAATAAAGACGAAGGATGGGGCCGGAGAACTTACCACCAGCCGTTTCCCCAGCCTCCGTAGCCTCCACCCCATCCAATGTCGTCCCAGTCTCCCCACTGTGGCATGGGCTTTCCTACGACGATGTCCTTCGTCAGCATCGCCAGCAATACGAAAACCCACTGCCATCAAGGATATGTTTCGTTACGGACTCGGAGTCTCGGGGCATTCAATGCTTGTTTTCCTTAATGATTATCGTTTTAGCACTTTCACTGCCTAGTTTTGAATAACGGAGCATCTGCCCCTTGCTGGGCTTTTATCATAGCTTCAGTCCCTTGAGAAAACTCTGTTTTTTTGGGTCATATATGAATTTCATTCAATTATCGTTTTAGCACTTTCACTGCCTAGTTTTGAATAACGGAGCATCTGCCCCTTGCTGGGCTTTTATCATAGCTTCAGTCCCTTGAGAAAACTCTGTTTTTTTGGGTCATATATGAATTTCATTCCATTTCATTCTAATGTATAATAAAGAATGAAGTTTCGTAATAAGAGTAATAAGTATTTAAAAAAGTAATAAGTAAACTCAGTCAACGAAAGATAATTGAAAACAAATACAGGAATGGACGAGTAAATAAGAGATGAGACTCACCAGGTAGTCCATGTCGTTGTAAGGAATCGTGAATTGGACGGATAGTGCAGAAACTCGA
Source organism: Darwinula stevensoni (assembly GCA_905338385.1). Taxonomy (NCBI): domain Eukaryota; kingdom Metazoa; phylum Arthropoda; class Ostracoda; order Podocopida; family Darwinulidae; genus Darwinula; species Darwinula stevensoni. The sequence continues at coordinate 12,743 of CAJPEV010005784.1, forward strand.
ATGATGAAAAACTCCGAAGATCGTTATATATGTATAAATGATTTGGGGATTCCCCTTCGCCCTTCGTGCGTGTGAGAGTCCTGCGCGGAATGATCATGTCCCTTGAGAGTGGAACATACTTTTGTTGTGGGATGGGGCAAAACAAAAGATTCAAGCAAGATAACTTTGAAATTAACGTGAAATAATTGTTCTATAAATTTATACGTGAAAAACCTGGAAAAACGTACGCTGCACAGGACTGTATGGGATTTTTCTTGCCGCACAGCACTCTAGCCTTCATGCGAAGGCGAATCAACTGCGAATATCTCCAAAGTAAGAGGTGGGAAACCCCATATTATTATTCTACTCTGATCAGGTATTGTTTTACGTCTTCTTTCCGTGGCCTTC
>CAJPEV010005785.1:0-13125 GCA_905338385.1 Darwinula stevensoni
ATCGCCTGGTTTCCTCTGAATTCGAGACTGGCATCCTCGAGAGCATCACAAACTTCATTGCAATTGTTGAAAAAAACGTGAGAAGTTATTCTCCAATTTTGCCAGACTATGTTGAAAATTAATCAACTCACAATTTAATATTCATTAAATTCTCATTCGGGAATTGCTCCTGCGTGTTAAACTATTGTTGCGTATTCTCTGTTCGTTTTTTTTTTAGTTTACGAAACAAATTGGTCATTCTGAACTGAATAAAACTTCCATCCAGTCATTTGGTTTAGTGTTTGGCACAGGTGCATCGAGAAAGTTCCAAAAAAAAGTAACTTGACATTTTTCCTTTCGGGGGAAGATTTGCAAGGGCGAGTATCGCTACAGTAATGTTACGCATTGCCCAAAGCAAATTGTCGGCAATTTTTGTTTAATCGTTTTTTGACATTGCCGCTGAAGAAAGCCAAATGATCCCTTTGAATTCTGTTTACATTGAATCAAACAAGAATGGATGTTGCTCAATTTCTCCTTTTAAAGAAATATGTTACCTGCACGACAAGAACACATCCGACAAAAATCCGTCCCACACCACTTCACGCCCACTAAACGGTGAACAACACCATGAAGCGGCTGTGGGGGAATCGAACGGCTGGGACCGCTTTCTGGGGCCCTGGGGTCACGAACTATCAAAATATCAATAGTGGATGTTCTCAGACGGTGAGTCTTCATCGTTTTGACCGCCTGCACTGAATATACTTTCCAATCCAGACAGCCGGCATGACCTATATACAATAATTACAGTTCCTGCGTCAGAATCAGAAGACACGACCGCCTATATCTGACTCGATCATAATCTGCGAAAGGTACTTCGGGAAGCCTTCGAAAACCCATCGTTAGCTCCAGATTCAGCTCCAGATGAGTAAGAGATTTATCTTTTTTCCTGTGTTTCCTCGCGTGCGATGCATGGCAACCAGTTGGGAAAGGCAAGGTCAACTGGACCTTGGTTGACGTGACTGGGAGTCCTTCGGGTTGCTTTGTCGATAGATGCACTATCTTTCCTATGATCGTGATAAGGGGAAGCAACGACGTAAATTAAAATGACATATGACCATACGATGATGTGTCATCGTAAGATGGCCAGAAGCGTAGCTCAAAGGATAAAGTTGGATTTCAGTTCTTTTTCTTCATTTAATGTGTTTTATTATGTTGTGTCACTGTTTTACCGAAATATTGACATGCCCACAGCTTTTAATTTATTTTCCAGTGCCAAGGAGGAAAAGGCTGTGCATGTCAAAATCGTTTGCAGGAACAGAGAAAGACTCCATTTACAATTGCAAGGAATAGTTTACACACATGTGAGACACGTTCCTAATTTAACTAATTATCATGATTGTGACTCATGTTTCAAAAAAAAACATTTCAAACCACATATTGACGGACCAGTATGATTATAAATCCAGAGAAAATCCTTCGTTAGGCGTAGTAGAATCACGTCGAAAGTCTCCTGTCACATGCAAATAAGCGAAACATGATCAGCATGTAGCGAAAATATTTCTGGAAAAATGTTCTCTCAAGATACTCGGCGTCGAATTTGCACTATCATTTCCAGATTCATTATTTGTCTCCGAATGTCATGTTTCCTTGGGATTTAATTATCTGTTCCTGCTGGATGCCTTAAGTGGATTTCACAGGAGTTCGAAGCCAGCCTCGAATGGAAGCCTCTGAAGGCAAAAGTGGAAGAAAAGAAGATTCCGGACCTTGGACTGCATCGATCCAGCACCTCTGGTCGGAAGGGAAAAACGAGCCGAGAATTTCATGTCCTTCGGTCACTGGATCCTCGGCCCTCACTCCGTGTCTTTTGATAGTGCTATTAGGATACACGCCAGAGTTCCTAAGTTGAATCTACTTCAAACCAATTAAAAGTTGCGGTTTCTTTAGAGGGCAAAATTGCTTTGAGAACTAAGAGTGCTTACGTGGTCAGCATTCCGGAGACTTTCATTTCCACTTTTCCGACCCGCCCAACATTCGATAAAAGTACCCACGAAGGACAGTATGAGAAATGTGCTGGGCATGAGGGTCCAAAGAGGAAAAGCAAATTGCAAAAGGAAAAAAAAAATTGTTTTTGTGGTCCTCAGGTTGGTAGCGCTCACATTGATAAGTTCCCAACACATTACCCAGGACGCCCATGATCCCTCGGAAAGTCCGAACCCAAGTTAAGCAACATAAACCCCTAGGAGAAGTTTTTCTTCCTTCCCCTGTCCTCTTCGCATCTTCAGACTCATGAACAAATATGAGGTAGAGACATCAAATTCATGGTAATGATACCAAATTCATGGTTTGCACTCAAGGGGTTCATGGAATCCTACTTTGTCCTCGTGGCAGACAAACGATAAATGAAGGCCTCCTAATTGCCGGTCATGTGTGCTATTATTACTCTTCCGAGTCCGGGACATTTAATTGTGCCTCTCAACAATGCCTTCATCACGTTACCTCACTCCTTGTGAAGTCTGGTCCTCCAGACATATACACACAATGCCGGGCCTTTCGGATGCTTGGGTGGGAGTGCATGGGAGTATACAATGAGGGCCAATGGGGACGCCGCCCTCAACTTCACCATGCCTCTTACACAACTCCACCCTCACTATTCGTGCAGCATCCAAATCCACCCGTCGGTGGGCGTGGGCACTAAGCCCCGCTTGCTACCAGACAAACTCGCCAGTCTCTCCGAAGTGTGGGTTCGCTGCGCTTTCGTCAAGTTGTGACGTGACGATCTGAAGGATTGCCGGTCAGGTGTGCTACCATTATACCACCGAATCCGGGACATTCGGTCGTGAGTCTCAACAATGCCTTCTTCACAAAAAGAACAAATATAGAAATGAAATCAGCCTTCGTTGTGAAATGACGGATCCAGCCTGATTCCAGACACAAATCCATTTGTAGAGGAACTCCAATTCGCGGATAAAGAGGGAGAATTTCACATGAAAAGTATTTCTCTCCATCGGAAGGTATTTACATGTTCAATAGTGGCTGGTCATTGAAAGGCCATCGGCGCCATGATTCCACGGAGAGGAATGAAGCGATTCACATTCCGGCAGAAAAAAAAGTTTACTGAGAAAGCATTGCTTTCTGGGGAATTACACCGGCAAACGTGTTAAATCTCACCGTATCAAGTCTATTATATATAAATGATACTGATAACAAATGTGGTTAAGAATCGGGCAAATGCCCGAACTCGATCGACGAGGAAACTGTTCAGTGCCTCATTTATGTGCCTCCTTCCCATCGATGAGACAAACATGCGGTTCTCTCGCAGTATGAAGATAGGAATCATCGCGTATGGAGTGGACGTTGTTTCTTCATGACATTAATAATTCCTTTCGCTTTGCGTCTGTAACGGGCCTCATCACCTTGGAGACATGGGCATGGAGTTCTGCTCGGGAAGAATTCATGTCTGGGTCTTCTTTCGGGAACGAAAATGCGTTATTGCACTTGCTCCGGGATAATAAAAAATCTTAAACCTTTTGCATCAATTATCATGGCATACGAATATGCAAAAATAATTCACTACAATCTTTGAAACCACAAATTCTGCGTCGCGTGGCTGAAAGAAGAGTCACCTAAATTTTTCATCTTTGAGTGAGGCATGCAACACGAAATGAATAATTTTCACCCTTCTACAGTAATTTCATTGCCTGCAGGAGATTGTTTTGTGGAGAAGTGGGACGTTTGGACTTGGTGAAATCAGCTAGATACGAGGTTGCAGGTTTCTATCGTGTCGACCGACCGGAACGGACGACCCACGCTGACGAAAAATGTTACGTGAGCCTTTCCCAAGAGACTAGGATTTATGCGCTGTGCGAGCCGCTTTCCCTCCACTTGGCCGGCGAACGGGATTGGGGAAGGATGCAACTGCTGCTCTGGTTCCTCGTTTGTTTCGTATGGAGGGCGATGGGACCATCACGACTCAGCAGTTCTTCTCCCCCCAGAACTGGAACATGAAGATCACGTCGCCGATTCGAGAGCTTCTTGTTCTTTCGGAGCTTCATTGCGCCATGGCTTGCAAGCAGTGAGTAGCCCGCGACTTTTCTCGGGATAAATGCCCTTTAAAATTCTTTGGAATTAAGTGCTTGAGGGCTGCTCGAGTTTCACTGTGCCGTTTCCCATTGAAAACATCTACCGTAGTTGGATTTTGAAACACGTCGACGTCCCTCCATTTAGGTCTAAGCCAACTTGACTGTGGATATCCATTTGCTTAAAAATCCACCAAAGTAAGATATCCACATGATTCGAAGCACACCAACGCGAACGAGCAACCGGATATCCACCAACTGGGATATCCATCTAGTTCCAAATGCGTTTCGCATTCACCCTGCCATTCAGCCCAGTTGGTTGCGTTGCCCCTTTGGCAAGGGTCGCGTAGACATATAAGGAGTTCAGGAATGTAACAACTTTCCGGGACTTTAAAACTGGTCCTTAAGCTGGTGGCTTTCCATTTCCGGTCTGCGAAAGCCCGACGACTCGCATCGCTCACGGAGTTCTTGTATTTTATTGCTTTAAAATTAAGGAAAACCTATTACTTGTATAAGGCAAGAAATTCTTCGAAAGCAGAACAATATGATGAAACATTTATGTTATAAGCTGAATATGTAATAAAATAAAGAAGCCCTTTAAAATGAATGAATATTGCATTTACTTATCGTATGTGCAACCACAGTCGCACTCGGTTATGACGAAACCTCGGTTGTAACGACGAAAAGCGCCAGGTCCCATGAGGCACGTCACATTTTACCTCGGTTATAGCGAGAACCTCAGTCATGACGAAGCCCATTCAAGGTCCCACTGAAGAAATCGACAACGTTGATGTCCCTAATCCGTCATTCTCGACTGGAATTTCCATCATCGAATAAATTAGCGTTGGCGAGCCATAACTTCATCTTACCTGGAACCGTCATTCCTCGAGAGTCATACGGACTGGAATGCGAAAAAGGTTTCAAGACTGCTCATTGCTGAAACATTGCAATCCAGCTTTTCATTCAAGCCCCTAGAGCCAAGTATGTGATACCGATGTCTTTGTTGCAATTAATGATGTTAACAATACTTTTTTCCAATTGCGTTGCTTCGTGCGTTATGTTTCAAAGTAATCGCCATGTTCCCAGACGTTTCACAAGTATATTGTGTTGTTCTCTGAGAAATGGCCGGATTAATCCTAATGCCTGGCCATATTTCCGCTACAATAAAGGTAATATGCCCTCTTTGAGCAAACTTGGAAGGAGTCCAACTTTTGCAAAATTCATTGATTTTTGTTTCAATGTTCATCGCTGGGATTGAGTGATGGAGAAAACAATCTGTTTTCGAAAATATGTCGCAATGATTCGAGGTTTTCAACAGTACCAGCCAGGACTCCCTTTTAGTGTCATATTCCCCCAAGTTAACCCTACACCTTAGAAATAATTTTTACAGACGCAAACGAAGCGCGATGTGACGGATTAAACTGGAATCTCAGTGATAGTTGTTCTTTCAGGAATTCAACGTGCTTCAGTTACTCCGTGACATAGAATTCTGGGACTTTGATCTGCCGATACGGATATCCATACGACGAGCCGAGGACTGCCGATGCAGATAGCAAGTTCTTCTACAGAGATGTGCCAACAGGTGAAGGAATTTAAAGAATCTCAATTTTCCTGTCTGGGAATCTTTGGAATGGCGAAAGAAAGAGATCCGCCTTTTCCATCTGCTTTTCCCTGCTCTGGTACCATGAAAAAATTTATGTTGACAGTACCATGGGGTTAATTTGACCCCATGGTAAAAGACCTACTATATTAACAGAATGAAAACACTGTTTATTACAATAATTTCTTTTTCTCCAAATAATATTATGCAACAAGCGTTTGTACTCAAATATCGACAAACAAACGGAAAAAATACGTGAAAGGCGTGGTCACTAATCGTGATAGTTTAAAAAAAAAACATGGGTCAAAGAGGAGTGGGGTCACAGAGACCCCATGGTACCACAGCAGGGTTAAATTGTCTGCAAGGTGTTTTTTCCCCGTTGTCATTCGCCGCTAGAGGAATCAATTACTAATTATCTGTTGCATTGCTTTGATGCAGTAATGACAAGAATGGCGTCAGTCCCTTTCTCCTATAAAATATATTTCAATTTATTTGTTTTGACATTTTCTTGACGATTCAGCATTGAAAACGTCGGTGTTTCCCAAACTATGGGAATTTCGCGTTATAATCGAAATACGCAGAAATGCATAAATGGACTCTAGATAATGGATACTTTTATTTTAAAACGTTCGCTGTCACCACCCTACATGTGATCAGGTGCCCCTCCCTTCCCCGTTTTTATTAGGGTCTAAACAACCGATAAAAGAAAGCACGTGTGACCGACCAACATGCGTTCGAGAAGAAGAAAAGGTTCATAGAGCTACCATCTCGGCACTGAAGAGTGAACTACGATGTCTAACGAATATTTGCATGAGAATTCTTCGCGCCAGTTTTTATTCGACCTAAGTGGTATACGGTAACCAAAACTTGAAAAGGCTCTTCTGATCAAGAAGGCCTTATCCGAATCATTCTCACCAAATAGTTTCGGTGTTAGTCTCTTCACCATATTATTAAGTGAAATGATTGACTTTTCAGGAAGGGTACAACCTGGTGCCGGGGACGAGAATTTACGTGAAGATGACCGTGCAGAGCATCCTTAGATCTAACACCGCGACAGCGTGCAAGAATGAAGGCAGTCTCCTGGTCTCCTCCACTGACGAAGCGGTGCACAACTATACGAAGCAGCTGTGGGCCAATCGACCGTCTGGGAGCAATTTCGTGGTCGGTGGGGTGAGCGTCGGGAACAGGGAGACTTGGATATTTCCCGATGGTGAGTCTTCTTTAGTAATCTTCTCATGGGGAGCCCGGATCCCAAGCACTCATGCATTTGAGCGATAATCCTGAAATAATTTCACCCACTTATTCATCGTGCTCTGGGAGGAGGGGTACTCACTATGGCCTTGGGCCCCAAATATCGAATAAATAATTCATGCCCCAAAAAAGATGCATTACAAATGCATTGATAAAAAAGCCTCATTTTGACAAAATTATGTATTCCCGTGGTTGTTATTAATGCTGCACCACTTTATTAGGAATTAATGCATCAGCTTAATGCCTCAACCTGATGCTTCCTTTTTCTATTTTCTATCAATCAAAACGACGAACAGTTTCAGAGCGACTTGAAAGATATCACCTCGGCATTGCGCTGCAGTCGATCGACGGCGAGGCTCTATCGTTATTAAGACTTTCAAAAATGGCCCGAAAGGGAAGGGGCTTGGGAGGAAAGGTAAAAAGAATCATTTGCATCAGTCATGACACCTCTCTCAATCCTACACTCCTCGGACTTTCGGCATGTTTTCTTTGTGAGCCTTCATTCTTGGCCTGTGAAATTCTAATTGATTTATTGGCACACTGCTACGAGCTTGTATACTAATTTTTCCCACCAAGATGGGTCAACTTCATGGTGGACCTTTTATAGGTGATGAGGGTATATACGTTGAGCGTCTAGTGAATTTTCATGTCAATCGAAAACTTATGACCGGAGGCGATATACTTTTTGGATCGAAAGTCCAAAATATTGGCCGATTTTCTTGATATAGGGCCAAATTTCGGTCAAAATGAATAGCATCATATCCGCCGCTTCCAAGGCGAAGTCACGTCACACGTCACTCGACCTGAAACTTAATTTCCAAACGTACCTGTCCAAAGCCTGTTTTGTCCTTTGAGCTTCAGAACGCAACTCAAATTACGCATTTTCTCGCATCCGACCGGAGATTAATTGTCAATCGACCTTCAAGAACGATGCACAGATCAGATCGATCACATCAAGCCGATCTTCATCCCCGCCAAGACCAAGCTCAGAATCTTCCCCCTTTCTTCTTAATTCTTAATTTCTTCCTAATTTAATTCTTAGAGTTTTTAATTTAAGCGACTTTAAGGCTAAGAAGCCGAAATAGCTGAATATTTGCAAATAGGTGATTTGAGTTCCTCTGAAGACGAAATGCATTCCCTTATAATTGATTTAAAGCATATCTGTTTAAATTCGAAAGTTGTGTTGCTTTAAAATCTCATGATACGAAACCAACTGGATGTTGTTACAAAAGGGCAATGGGGAGTCCATGCTGCCGGGAAACATCTTCCTTTTCTCCATCTGATTACTTAGAATTCCAAATTCGTTTTGTGTGCCTCAGTTTAAAATTATGGGTGTCACTCGATACCTGGTGGTGATTTTTATTGGGTCAAAAAGTTCTACCATTTTGACGTCGCGGAGCCTATTTTCAGCAATGAGAATATAATTTTACCGAATGCCTTCCCGGGCGAAGTGCTCACAACCAACAAAGTATGAGGCATTGTCGGCGACGGAAGTTGTTGCTATGGAAACTGCTGGGAATGCTCAATGTCATAATTTGTTGTGTTACCTGTCCCGTCGACAGTTTAAGACAATGATTCACGAATGTTTTCAGCATTTAGTTGGTGCTCCAATATCATTATATTTTAAATGTTGGCGTTCTCAAAATGCCCGAAAGAAACTATAGTAAGCTATCCTGCGGCGGGATTTCCTGAATTCAAGAGAAAAATAGAAGTTCTGGAGTCACACTCAGTGGATAAAAATGATTGACGAAGTTCACAAAACTTCTAAAAAGTTCTATGCAGGCTGCCTCCAGAAATATGAAATGACGAAGAAAGAGCAGAAAGCCATGCACGAAATATTCCGATTAGACATATTCCGGCCGAGCGCGCACGTGCATTTATATCATATGCTCTCAAATCATATATTCTAGGACTGTAAAAATTAAGGGTGAGGGCAAAAGCTCGTCAGCCAGCAAGGCATTGCTTTTTCTCATCAAACTCTAACTTCCTATTGAACACCTTCAAAGGAGCACCATTCATCTTCAACATATACTCATCGATTAAAACATGATACACGAGGCTCCCTTAGGGTTTGCGCGAAAATCAGCATGTTACCTTGGTACAGACTAGATGTCGCTGGTCCGAGAACAATTCGGATAACATGGTTCTATACGAATGATATCGAGTAATTTCGGTATGGATTGTTGCTGCTTAATTCGAGTATCATGTAGCTCTAAAATTCTGGATCTACATGCAGGCAAGTAGATACGGAAAATGTAAACTTTTAAGTTCGAGGAGTTATATTGTACAGTATGTGAGCTCTTGTCTTGCATTGTGTTAAGTGCTCCCGAAGGTCCCGATGGTCTAACATTAATTTTCTTCAACGAATAGTCACGAAATCCACGGTGATTACGAGGGATTGAAAACACCTGCCTTCCCTCGACACCTGACTAGGGGTAAACAGAGAAGTAGTGGAACACTCCTAAGTTTTCATTCCTATAAGATGCAGAAAAAACTTCAGTTGCAATCCTCCCTCATGTTAGCATTAAGAAGTATTGTTCCCCACAAGGGCTGACAGAAAGCCAGCAACATCTTGGATTTTTCGTGGTTACTAAATTGTTTCTATGTTTTTCAAAGGGAAAACATATGCCAAGGGAAGATTGCAGCTGAAGCTTTTCCTGCATCTTAAAGGAATTAAAACTTAGTAGTGGTCCACTACAATCGAGTGGTTCACTATTCCCCTGTTTGTCCTATATAAACTCGACATCGAGGCCTGAATTCATAACAGTTTGCGTTCATTTCACGAGCTCCTGACTTCCTTGTCTCACGTTCCTTCGGGAACTCTTTCGAATCTCACTGAGAAGAGCTCATGAGCTGTCTGTTGCATCAATTATACATTTCTTTCTTAGTGTTCATTAGCTTCAATTAACTCAGAATAACCGACAATATCCGAATGATTTCCCCATCAAATACAATGTATCACAAATCTTTGAGCAACGAATAAATTTGGAATTTTCCGAGGGAGTCAATTAAAACTGTGTGCCAATGAAATCCGTTGTGCATTCCTGGAACAAGTGTTTCAAACCGTCCCGAATATTAATTAAAAGCGCAGCTGAATTGACGACATTTGAACCTAACGTGGATTTCCATGGGACTTGGTTTTGATTTTGCTTCAACTTTCACAATTCAGTTGAGGGTAGTGCCTGGACTTATAGTCCAGGAGGCTTCCAACGAGGCTTCCAACTTCCAAGTTGGAAGCCTCTTTAAATATTGTCATGAAAATTTAAATACAGATGTTTTTTTCTTAAATAAAGATGCATTAAGTGTCATTTTAAAGACAAGAAAAAAAAAAACAGAAAAGCGAGAAACAAAGGTCGGTTCGTAAACATGGACGATGCGGAAAGGGACTCCGACTTATAAGAGACGACGAGTTAATATCAAGAGAGCGAATGAAAACAGCGTACGAAAAGCAGCATTTGTGTGACGAACGAGATCCATTCATCAGGGGGACCGGAAAGTAATGTCGTTTTTTCTATTAATCACAAACATTTGTTTTTACAAAAAGTTTGTTCTTTTGTTTTTTTTTGGCTTCAATCAATTATGTAACACTCATCATTGTCGAGGACAGTTTCCCATCTTTTTTTAAATCAAATTTTAAATTCCCTGTTTATAGAAGGAGACTTGTTTTGAGGCAAAGAATTCCGAAAGAGCAATTTTGATAACATCAATATTTCTGAAAGTCTGTTTGACCGGGGTCTGACTCAACCTCCGACCTCAAGAGATCGTTCTTCAGCTCTACAGGCCATCTCGAACGATGGCCATCCGAGAGGTCGGCATCGCCTGACCGGAATTTACTGAACTAACCCTGGTATTTGCGGACATCCTATACATCTCTATAAACACGAGAAACGTGTTTCTTTTTTCTTTTTTTCTTGGCCTCCGTTGCCTTACTTCCCTTACGTAACTCATAGAGCATAAAATGTCGAGTTTGGATCTCTTCGGGAATGTGGTCAGACATTTTTGCTGAAGAAGATGATAGAATTTTTGTTATCGGAAGAAGGCTGGCAACCGTTCTTTACATTAATAAATAAAATTCATTTCAAAACAAAAGAAAACAACATAAATAATGTTTACATTTAGTATACAAAAAAAGCATTACTTTCCGGCACCCCTTATATTATATATTCATAGCGAAACCCACCTAAAGGGAATGAGGAAATCGCTTGTGATATACGTATTGTGTAGTTATGAGGACCCACGAGACAGATTTCGGCAACCGTAAAGGTAACAGAGGGGACTTACTATTTCAACAGAATATCGTTTGTCGCAGGCCTCCTCCGTCCCAGTTTTATTATTCATCGCGTACAGGTAATATGTAACACTGTACATGCAGCGCCATGCCCTACATGTCCTCTTCTTGGCCCCCTTGAGATTCGATGCAATGAATTTATTATCAAAAGCACCAGATCCATAAGTAACAGGGGACCAGATCGGACGATTCGCGCCGACGAAAGATATTGTGTGAGCTTGTTCCACCAGAATGTATGCGCAGTGCAAGCGGCTACCCCTCCATTTCATCAGCGAACCGGATTAGAGGAAGATGTGGCTACTACCCTGGCTCCTCACTTGGTTCGTTTGGAGGGTGATGGGAACCATCACTACTCAGCGATTCTTAGCCCCTCAGATCATGAACATGAAGATCACTTCGCCTTCTGTAGAACTTGTGGTTTGTTCCGAGATTGAATGCGCCTTGTCTTGCATGCAGTGAGTCGCCTACAACTTGTCTGTATGTAAACGAAATCGAAGTTGCTTGAAAGGAAATATTTCAAGATTTTTCCAGTTTTAAGAGTTCCTCATGTGTGTCTTGGTCTGGAATGGATGGGAATGACTAAGTTATAGAAACATGAAAATTACCTTTTCATAGAATGACATTCTTTTTTACTATATGCCGTAGTGGGAGGTATTTGATCCTTTATGTACTAGCGGCCTATGTCCGCTATTGTGGCCTTCTACCCGTACATATACTTTTTTTTCACTGTTCATCAACTTAGAATAGTCTTATCCTGGTTCCCGCTGCTGAAAGTTGATATACAGTTCATGATGGAACACATATGCATGAAAGATATGCTGAGGCACGGCATGCTACATCTGCCAATATGCAAATTTTCGCATATTGGCAGATGCAAGATACAACCAAAATTAGTTTAACGTCAGTAAAGTAAAAAGAAATGGAAGGAACCAAGACATATCAAGTAACGGGACACACATGGGAACGAAGCGTAAAGTTTATATCATAATGAACAAAATCAGTCCCGATGAACGAATTTGACGAAATAAGGAGTAATTCTTTAAGGACCCCATCGTCCGTATGGTGCAAGCATCAGTTTTCCCCTGCTTCGGTCCGTCGATAACCTTAATCTTCTGCGAATACTCTGAGCGAACTCGCGAGTAGGCTACGTACAAATGCCATACATGGATACTGGCTCCGAAAGTATTAATCCGACTTGATCAAATGTCTGTCCTTGAAGTTTGTTCATAGTCAAACTGTAGTTAAGCTCGATAGGGAATTGGCGTTAGCAAAGGGGGAACGGTATGGTGGCTTGGGTTGACGTGTCCAGTGAAACTCTAGGCAGAAATTGAACGCAGCCACGAAGCGCACCCGTGATCACCTCAACTATCAATACTATGGGTGTTCGAATGAAATGGGGACTTTTAGTTTCCTACCTCATACTAAGAGTAACAGCCATTGCCCCCTTTACATTTAAATATATTAATCCTAGGGGGGCTAGGATTAATATATTTGCGAGTAAAAGAATTACTCATAAATGTATGCCCCCAGGGCATGGACAAAAATTTTATTATTTTTTCCTGATGTCATCGTCTCGTTAGGCACGTGCATGCCAAGTTTCAGCTTTCCATGTCTCTCCGTTTTACTCAAGCAAAAATTATATTATGGATGGGGAATGAGCAACGGGACGTGGAAAGCAAAATAGAACGAAGGAATGGCCAGGTTTTGAACCCGGTCCTTCCGATTGCTAGTCAGACATGTTCCTACTACAGCACCGAACCCAGCACATCCAAAGTCTTTCTGAATGCCATCCTCATCTGTCACAAATTATACTCAAGAAAAACGTTTCCCCACAGAATTTGTACCCCCAGGGCATATACCTCCAAGGTCGGATTTTTCCTGAACTCTGCATCCCAAAAGGTACATGTGTACCAAGTTTCAGATTTCTAACC
>CAJPEV010005786.1:0-13125 GCA_905338385.1 Darwinula stevensoni
CCTAAATATTCGACAATATTTTTCCTCGCAGCGCCCTATATCAAGTTGAAAAACTCATTCTACCTAGACCTCTGAAATCAAGATCTTATTCATTTGATGAAATCCTTTAAAGCACATCATTAAATTTTGCCTTGATCCAGAAGCCCAGAAAGTTTCATGATTTTAGTGTGTCTCCTTACTGAGATATCAATTTTCAAATGTGATAGCAGAATATGCTGAGATCTTCCAATTGACGGTTATAGCGTAATCAAGAGGTTGAGGCGGACAATTTGGGCGCACAGAAGGTGATGGTTTGGGCGGGGATATCTTCGACCAGAAAGGTCGGACCGATCTTCATTGATCAGTCGGTGACAGGTGCCACCTAGCTCCGAATGCTCAGGAAAGATGTCCTTCCAGTAATCTCCCAATGGAAGGAATTTCAACGCGTCACCTTCCAACAAGGTGGGGCTCCTTCCCATTACGCTCGAACAGTTCTATATTTTCTGGATGAGACCCTTCCAGAATGGATTGGTCGTCGTGGAACCATCGAATGGCCGGCACGATCTCCGGATATGACACATGATTTCTTCCTCTGGGGATATCTCAAGGATCGAGTTTTCGCCCGCTCTCCTAGGGATATTCCTGAGTTGAAAGAAATCATTAAGGAGGAGTTCGAGACCATCCCTCAGGATATGGTTCAGAAGGCCTGTCGCTCAGTTCTCAATCGATGCCAGGATTGCATTGAGATTGACGGCTAGCAAATCAAGCTTCACAAAGGATAATCTCCTGATTGTGAATGTTTCGTGATGGATGGCGTCGTGGCAAAGGGAAACCACTTGAAAAAAACTCCCCGTGGGATGAACGACGGCTACCTCTTGTTGGCTCATCCTCCGTAACGCTAAAACCATCAATTAGAAGTTGTCAGCATTTTTTTGCTATCATATTTGAAATTTGATATCTCTAAGGAGAAGCACTAAAATCATGAAACTTGCAGGGCTACTGGATCAAGGCACAATCTAATAAATGATTAGCTTCAAAAGATTTTATCAAATTGACAAGAACTTGCTTTCAGCGGTTTTGGTAGAATCAGTTTTTCAATCTGATAGAGAGCTGCGATAAAAAAATCTATTAATTTGGCAAAAGTTGTTCTATATTATGGGCAATTTTCATCATGATTGGTTGCGTCCTCTCAGAGATATGAGCCTTCAAAGATTTATAATCCAGTTGAAATATCCTGCATAACTCAACTGGTACGTCTATACCAAGTTTCGCCTTTCTAGATCGCTCCATTTCATTGAAGCAAAAAATTCATTAAATAATTCTTAATTGCAAAGGTGCTTGAGGCGATAAATTTATTCGGAAAACACTTTCTTAAATTAATAGTCTAAAAACTACAGGATCACCAAAATGGCACACTTTTACATTTCCAGCTTTTGATGAAGCAAATATGTAGTTTTAGAGAAAGTATATCTTACAATTTTGGTCAAAAAATGGGCTTCGCAATTAGGTTTTACATTGAAGCCAATGTCCTAAAAACATTTGTTAAAATTAATGCATTTCTGGAAATATGGACAAGAAAAAAAAATTCCCTACAGAATGAATTTTTATATGAAAAGTTAAATTCAAATCCGTAACTTGAAAACTATATTTGTGCCAATTTTCAAATGATCGCCTTTTTCCGTTAAAATAAGAAGCTTATTTCACAATACGTCACCTTGAAAATGTGCCCTGAGGAAATAAATTTGAAAGCTAGAAAAGCANAATTAGCCTTTTTTAGGGTTGTAGATGGGGGGGGGGGGGCAAGGGATCACGAGTAAGGGACAGCCACTACGAGCAGCTTTAGACCGCCGCGTACTGGTGTGCAGGAAAGGCAGGGAAGAGTCAAGTGTTTCTGCGCGAATGCACGTGGCTTCAGAGAAAAGTAGGGCTGTCAATCGATTAAAAAGACTGATCGATTAATCGCGAGCCATCTAATCGACTAATTGCATTTTAATCGATCCCATAATTTCTCCTGCCCAACACCTAGGCGAGCCTCAGGAAGTGACTCAACGCGATGCAGTCACTAATATAGCAGTTACTATCCATACATACACTAGTTCATCCTACAAGTGACATGGCATTCGAAAAGAAAATAGTTACAACTTGAACTTAGCCAGATAAAAAATGAAACGTAAGCAAAGAAGCGCACTGAGACCCTTTGTCATTTAGCCATTCTATAACGGAAGGATGCAAAAATGTAACCTAAATGATTGGACGTATACAGTGACACCTCATTACGCGAATATTTAAAGATTCATTAACGATTCATGTGCAACATAGGATGGGAGAGCAAAAATAGGAGCAAACAAGGAATAGGAGAGGGTTTCACAATTTCGCTACCACTTCTCTTGCCTGCCCCCGGCTTTCCCCCTCTCTTGGTTACTTTCCAGGGGCTCCCACAGACGTTCGCCTGTGCATTTACACGTACGCGTCTCACTCCTCAGTCTTTACATTAGAGTGGGTGAAACAAATTCCGACCCTGCTATAAAGTCCGCCCCCACTCTACATATTTCAACGTAATCAGAAGTACAAACAGCTTTTCTCAACCAAATTACACCAATGCTTGGTCTCTAAACGTGAAAGGGCATTGTGTGCATTTTCCTCTCGATTGGCATAGATCCCCAAAGAACAAATTTCAAACCGTGGGTGAGGGGTCAGAATTTGTATCACCTACCGTATTCTCTTGACGTCTCTCCAGTCCCATGCCCCTACCTAACTCTCCTCTTCCTTCTGTGCTTTCCCTTGCAGCGTCTTCATTAGGACTTTCTTTTCCCCATTCGCATTCAGTGACTTATCTGTTGCTCTGCCCTAAGCCGCTATTATCTTCGACGCGCGAGGCCTGCTAAGCTATGCATTTAAAGGCCGTAGGCTAGGCAGAAAGTCACGGGATGCGTATCAGTACGCTTGTGGATGCGAAAGGGTCAAGAATATATATTTTTGGAATAGTCTGAAAGCCTATTGCTTGGTAACACACAATACATAAAAATGCTTGGTTTTCTGTGCTCCCTTTTTTTCCAAAAATAGTATGTCGTTTTTGAGGACGAATGAGCTGTGCGAAAACGACTACCTTCCATAAGCCATCATTCCATTTCATTCCCCCAATGGGAGGAATTTCAACGCGTCACCTTCCAACAAGGTGGGGCTCCTTGCCATTACGCTCGAACAGTTCGATATTTTCTGGATGAGACCTTTCCAGAATGGATTGGTCGTCGTGGAACCATCGAATGGCCGGCACGATCTCCGGATATGACACCTGATTTATTCCTCTGGGGATATCTCAGGATCGAGTTTTCGTCCGCTCTCCTAGGGATATTCGTGAGTTAAAAGAAATCATTAAGGAGGAGTTCGAGACCATCCCTCAGGATATGGTTCAGAAGGCCTGTCGCTCAGTCCTCAATCGATGCCAGGGTTGCATTGAGATTGACGGCTAGCAAATCAAGCTTCACAAAGGACAATCTCCTGATTGTGAATGTTTCGTGATGGATGGCGTCGTGGCAAAGGGAAACCACTTGAAAAAACTCCCCGTGGGATGAACGACGGCTACCTCTTGTTGGCTCATCCTGCGTAACGCTAAAACCGTCAATTAGAAGTTGTCAGCATTTTTTGCTCTCACATTTGAAATTTCATATCTCTGTAAGGAGAAGCACTAAAATCATGAAACTTGCAGGGCTACTGGATCAAGCCATAATCTAATGAATGATTAGCTTCAAAAGATTTTATCAAATTGACAAGAACTTGCTTTCAGCGGTTTTGGTAGAATCAGTTTTTCAATCTGATAGGGAGCTGCGATTAAAAACTATGTATTAATTCGGCGAATGTTGTTTTATATTATGGGCAATTTTCATCATGATTGGTTGCGTCCTCTCAGAGATATGAGCCTTCAAATATTTACAATCTAATTGAAATACCCTGCATATCTCAACTGGTACGTCTATACCAAGTTTCGCCTTTCTAGATCGCTCCATTTCATTGAAGCAAAAAAATTCATTTAAATAATTCCTAATTGCAATGGTGCTTGAGGCGATAAATTTATTCGGATAACACTTTCTTAAATTAATCGTCTAAAAACTACAGGATCATCAAAATGGCACACTTTTACATTTCCAGCTTTTGATGAACCAAATATGTAGTTTTAGAGAAAGTATATCTTACAGTTTTGGTCAAAAAATGGGCTTCACAATTAGGTTTTACATTGAAACCAATGTCCTTAAATCATTTGTTAAAATAAATGCATTTCTGTAAATACGGACAAGAAAAAAAATTCCCTACGGGAATGAATCTTTGCATGAAAAACTAAATTCAAATCAGTAACTTCAAAACTATATTTGTGCCGATTTTCAAATGATCGCCTTTTTCCGTTAAAATAAGCTTATTTCACAATACGTCACCTTGAAAATGTGCCCTGAGGAAATAAATTTGAAAGCTAGAAAAGGATGAGATCAAACTGGGGAGAACCACTCGAGTACTATATTTTCTCTTTCTCTTTTTTGCATTTTTCTCTTGGCAAAAATTCCAAGAAGTCTTCCTCCTAGAAAACATATTCCCTAAGGGGATATATGCCAAAAGTAAAAATTTGCTTGAGTTCATTTCTTCCCCAAAAAAAAACCTGTCACAAATAAAATATGCCCGATTGGGAAATCCCTGAAAAGTAATATTTTTCGTTAAATCAGCATATCAGTAGCTAAGTCCATTCATAGCTTCAGCCTTCCATGTCCTTCCATTTGACTGAACGGAGAAAATTTAATTGAAGCCCCCACCCGAATAATATGCCCCTTAAGTATCTTTATTGTGAAAATGTTCTAGAAATGAGCATACTGGTAGGCACACTCACGCTCATTTTCAGCTTTTCTTGTCCTCCCTTTGACTGAAAGCAAAAATTATTTTAGAATCGTCTCACTGAAAAAGACCCGAAGGGCATTTCTCTGAAAATTGAATTTTTCTGAGAATCAGCATATCAATTGGCATTTCATGTTTATTTTCAGCTTTCCGTGTATTTATGTTTGGCTAAAGTAAAAGAAATTCTTTTAAAAAGGCCCTCCCGAATAAATTTACCCCGAGGTATTTTACAGACGGGGTTGCAAATTCCGATCGCCATCATGCTATTGAATAATACTGTGGCAAGACGTCCCAGTTTTTCGGGATACAAAGAACCAATGTAAGAAACCAATATAATGAAAATTTTCACGTTTCCGGGGGTTGAAAGGTTGAAAGCTGCATAGCAGTAAAAAAAAATCTGAAGGATTTTATTTTTATTTTCTTTCTGGGCTTCTGGTTTCTCGCATTGATAGGTCCTCCTAAGCCGCAACATTTCCCCCAACATTCTCAACTCAGTATTCTCTGGGGGAAAGAACTAAACTCACTTGTACAGTTTCATAAAAGGCAATAAAAAGCCCCTCAAAGCGTACAAGTAACATGGAACGCAGCTGAATTGTTAGAGAAAAGAAATAATTCATTGGTTAAGAAAATGCAAAAAACATTTCTGAAGGCATAAATTCTGTACATTTTCACCTTTTCCTTCGAGCATATCTCA
Organism: Darwinula stevensoni; assembly: GCA_905338385.1. Taxonomy (NCBI): domain Eukaryota; kingdom Metazoa; phylum Arthropoda; class Ostracoda; order Podocopida; family Darwinulidae; genus Darwinula; species Darwinula stevensoni. Next base: position 5,549 of record CAJPEV010005786.1, read on the forward strand.
TTTTCCCAATCTCAGGAAAAATTCCTCAACTTATAATGGATTGCAGCTCTGACGTCAGTTATTGCCCTCATGATATATTGATAGATGACATTCCTAAGCTGATACTAGGTACTCCCCTCTTGTAAACATCAGTAAATGTCAGGCTCTGATTAGATATCATGGCCTATTATTTGGAAGAAATTTTCTTCCCTCTTTGCCACGGAGTAATATACAGGATGTCCCAAAAGATATGGAAACATTTCAAAAATATATATATATAAATTTTGCCTGAAATAAAGTGGTCAAAACAGGAAAATGAAGTGCAACTCAAACATTTTCAACCTGTTAGTGCAATTCCACTTGGGCAAGATTTGTGTTTCTGTAGACGTCCAAACGATGTTCAAGCACTTACCGCAGCTTACACAGACTGTTATGAGTAACTGTCTGGATAGCTACAACAATTCTGTTCTTCAGATGAGGTTGGAGATTGCTTACTCAAGAAAAGTTGACAATGTCCTTGACAAAGCCCCACAATAAGAAAAATCCAAGAGGGATGGGTTCAGGCACAATAAAAGTCTAATTTTCTAAGATGTTGCAACTCCACATTATAGCAAGCAAAGGCATAGAAAATAAAACAGATCTGTGGAGTGGACAAGGCAGTTCATTCCCATGGCCATCAAGATCACCTGAACTAACCCTAGAGGACTTTTTCTTGTGGGCTATGTCAAGGACATCGCTTACTGGAGAAAAGTAGACAATCGATCAAGATCCAAAGAACAGAATCATCGGAGCTATCCTGATACTTATGCCTAACACTGCAAAATGTGTGGTAAGAGCTCGAACATCGCTTTGACATCTACAGAATCATAAATGGTGCCCATGTGGAATTCCCACATTGGCCCAGGTTGAAAAATGTTTGATTTGCACTTCAGTTACTGTTTTAATAATTTATTTGAGGCATAATTAAAATATATATCAATTTCTTAAATATTTCCACGTTACTAATGTTTTCACTGTACAGGGTGTCCCAAAAGACACCCTGTACAGTATAGTTAGATTCGAACTCACATTAAGAACGTCTCAATACACTGCTTCACTGGATGTAAGAAAAGGTGAGAGCTGATCCTACGATTGGGTAAAATTGCAACATCTCTTGAAGAAATTTCCTTTTATTTTCATGGTTCCAAATCTATAGGGTGGTCCAAAAGTCTCCATACATAGGGAAAATTAACACTTTTTAAAAAAGTGAAACTTTATTTTCTAAATATGCTCTACATACATATTGAATGGGAGAGTCGCATCCGTATGTGTTTTCAAAGTAATGGCTACCATGTAGAGCATATTTTGTGAATAAAGTTACATTTTGTTAAAAAAGTGTTAATTTTCCCTATGTATGGAGACTTTTGGACCACCCTGTATACTGTTCTTATGAAACATCAGGAGAGTCTTAATCATTCCAAGATGGTAGGCACCATCTGATCATCTGAAGTTCTTGTTCGATGCTGCATAGGCTACGCTAAATCCATATATACGAGGTATGCACCTACTTTATCCAAACCGCTCTTCCCAACTTAATGGGGTCGCGGTTTGAGCATCCCCAGGAGCGTCCTCCAATCATCTCGATCCCGGGTAACAGACTCAAGCTCAGCTGGTGGGATGCCGAGCCCCGCGTGACAGAGCAAAGTGAGGTAATCACTCCACCTTGTACGAGGTCTACCGACAGGTCTTTGCCGGTCATTTCAGTCTGGAAGACTCCTCTTGGGAGCCTCTCAGGGGGCATGCGGGAGACGTGTCCTAACCACCTAGTCTGAGACCTCTCGATCCTGAGAAGCAGCTACTCGTTGTGAAGGCTCTCACGGATGGTAGAGTTCCGCATCGGATCACAGCGCGTTACGCCGGCTATTCGACGCAAAAACCTTATTTCATCAGCTTGTATCCGCGATCTAGTGCTTTGAGAATGAACAGAATAAAGGTTTCTCTTGTGAATTTCAAAAGTGTGAAATCTTCCCTGACACTCTCTGTATTAGTCTCAAATTAGATATTTCCCAAGCGAGCAAAAATAGAACAACCGATACACTACAATGTCCACCTATCAATCAGGTCCTTCAAGGCCACGCATATGTGCAGTGCCCAGATTGGTGGGGGGTGAGGACATAGGAAGGAACAGCCTGGGCGGCTCCTATGTTTCAAAACTTTCTTCCTCCAAGTGCTGTCAAGCGTTGGTCATACCAGGGTCTGTCCACACCAAGTGGTCCTAGGATTTTAGCCGGAAATTTTCCCAAGTATGCAAATATTACTTTCGCTTCAGAAGTTCGTCAACTCTTTTCTCCGAAGACATGAAAGAGAATACATTGAAAATGAAAGAATTAATCATGATTATGATATATTATTTATACCACTCTCATGATACTCAAAAACGTAGTGAAAATGCAAATCTGGAGAGACTGAATTGGACTCTTGGAACAGATCCCAGCATAGGCTTTCCATGCATACAGATAATTTCAAATTATCTCAGGTGTGAAGAGTAGATATTAATTGTTCACATTTGAATATCTTAAAAAAAAGGATTAAAAGATATGTACAGAATTCTCATTTCAAAATACATTTTCAGAACATGTCACATCCGAGAACATCACAAAATGGGCTTAATTTCTGTTTCAAGTGTTGTAATCTTGGGGTGATTTACACTAATTCCAGGCTTTCGTTTCATCTATACTGTAGTATGAGCATGAAGCTAAATTATTAGGGTCGTCTCGATGACAGATATGTGAACATTAGAGCAAGTGACTTTTACTTGAGCGTTCACGAAATGTCACATCTGACACTTTTCTTTGCACATAGGTACACCTCTAACAAAAGAGAGAGGGCAAGACTTTGGATTATAGAATTTTCAGTCACTACCCAAAGCAAGTTGTTGCAACCTTTGTATGCTGATTTGTCATCTAATATATATAGACGATCGTGACTGACTGACTGACGCAAATTCTAACCATGATCTAGAAAGGTTAGAAATCTGAAACTTGGTACCCATGTACCTTTTGGCATGCAGAGTTCAGAAAATATCAGACTTTGGAGGTACATGCCCTGGGGATACACATTTTGGGGGGGAAGTTTAAAAATATATATATTGTGATGGATGAGGATGGCATGGAGAGGAACGACTGGATGTCCTGGTTTCGGTGGTGTAGTGGTAGCACACCTGACCGGCAATCAGGAGGCCCGGGTTCAAGCCATTCCATGGCTTTCATTTGGCTTATTTTGCCTTCCATGTCCCGTTACTCATTCTCCCTTCCGTAACATTATTTTTGCTTGAATAAAACGAAGAGACATGGATAGCTGAAACCTGGCATGGACGTGCCTACCGAGACGGTGAGTTAAGGAAAAATACAAAATTTTATATCCATGCCCTGGGGGCATACTTTTGGGGGCCGATATCTTCAAGTATTTTTTTTGCCCTGGCTCATTGAGCTAGTGCGGAAAGATGAAACTTGGTACATAATTACCTATTGGGATGCTGCGTGCAGAAAAATTCAGACTTTGGAAGTAAATGCCCTGGGCACAAATTTAAAAGAGATATGTTTTCATATAATTTTTTGCATCAGTTAAACTGATGAACATGGAAAGCTGGAACTTTGCATGAATGTGACTTTTGAGAAAAGGCGTTAAAGAAAAAGTTCAGTCTCGATACATTCCCTGGGGGAATTTTTTCGAGGGGCGATGAGGGGCAAAAAAGAAATCGAAGCAATCGCCCACCCTCATTTCAGAGGATGTTCCAAGACAGAATCTGCGATGTATAGCTTAGATTGGCTCGAAGGAAGAGAGGATCAACTATTAATTGTGATTTTTATGTACCTTGTGCCATGCCTTATTTGTGAATAAAATTGGTTTTGATATTCATCCCACCCACCCTAAAAAAACTTGAAATACTGGGGGCAAGACTTTCACACCTTAGTGTAAATAAACAATCATGAATGACTGAATGACTTACGCCAATTCTAACCATATTCTAGAGAAGTTAGACATGTGAATCGTGGTACTCAAGCAGCATTTGGGATGCAGATTTCAGAAAAAAAAACAATTTAGGAGATAAATGCCCTCGGTGTGAATTTATTCAGGAGTACACTTTAAAATATTTTCTTTCACTTTAATCAAACGCAAAGACATGGAAAGATGAAAATAGGCATGAAAAGGCCTATTGATGCCTTTTTCAGTGAGACGTTCCTAAAATAATTTCTTTACCTCCACTCAAAGGGAGGGACAAGAAAAGCTGAAAATAACCATGAACGTGACTACCAAAATGCTAATTTCTAGAACATTTTCAAATTAAAGATACATATCTTAGGGGCATATTATTAAGGTGGAGGCTTAAGAGAAATTTATTCCAGTACAATCAAATAGAAGGATGTGGAAAGCTGAAGCTTTGAATGGACGTAGCTACTGATATATTGATTTAAAGAAAAATTTTACTTTTCAGATTTTTCTCCATCGGGCATATATTATTTGTGACAGACTTATTTTTTTTTTAGGAAGAAACGAACTCAAGCAAATTTTTACTTTTGGCATATATCCCCTTAGGGAATATTCTTTCTAGGAGTAAGACTTCTTGGAATTTTTGCCAAGAGAAAAATGCAAAAAAGAGAAAGAGAAAATATAGTACTCGAGTGGTTCTCCCCAGTCTTATCACATCCTTTTTAGCATTCAAATTTATTTCCTCAGGGCACATTTTTCAAGGTGAGATATTGTGAAATAAGCTTCTTATTTTAGTTGGATTGTACAAGATATAATTCTTAAGTTACTGATTTGAATTTAATCACGTTCACGTTCACAGTCACGTTCAAGAGAGAGTTCTAAAAATTCAACCCGACGGTCAAAGTCATCGTCATTAAGTTTAAGATGAAGCTTCAAATGAAATGGGTTTTAACTTCAGATCCTCCTTGAATATCCTCCACGCTTATGTTTGAGATATCCCGAGCTCAAGTCCGATCCTCTCAGATCCCGCATTCTGGTTGACCGCAGAGTGCACCTGCGCTGCCTCTCGCACCCTCTGAATATTTTCTGGGATTCGCACTGTCGACGTGCGCGACCTTGGATGGAGTAGGGTTAAGGTGGGGCAAATGTAACAATGGGGTAATTGTAATAATGCTTCGTGTTTCAGGAAATACATTAGATACAATTTCCTAATTTTGTGCCCATAACGTGCCACTTGTCATCATATCACATATTTTGAGCTTCACTGTGATTGGCTAAGAACGTGTTTACTTCAATTTTGCGCACCCTGGTGAGAAAATTATGAATCCAATTTATTTCTCTTTTGTTGCAATTTTATTTTATTTTTCAACTATTGGCGTTAAAAATGGTAAGAATGTTTCATTTGTTGCCTGATCTTAATATCAACCTCATAATCTCAAAATTTGAACTTAGGCCTTATCACATCATTTGATGAGTCATTTTTACTTTTGCCCCCATGGAAATTTGGGCCATGTGGCAATTGTAACAACCTAGCGTGGGGTAAAAGTAATAAAGCACATATAACATTTTAAGTGCTGCTAACTTTGGTACATGTGGAAAAAATGTATGCTTGACTGAGTATTGTTTATGGGGCTTCTTACAGGCTTCATAATGTTTTGCACTTACAAAAGTAAAACTGAGAGGTGTGCGGGGAAACGCTACTCCCATGGATATGCAATGAACAGAAAAATGACGCAAAATTATTATGGTGTTCTGAGAGCACCATCCAGATGCTCCTGTCAATGCATATTTTAGAAGTCCAATAAAAGTTTCTAGATCTACAAGTTTAACCCTTTCAGACCCTGCGTCCACTCCAATAAACATTGCATTTTCATTGTTTCCATGGTAATATCTTCGGATTCTTGTGACTTTATGCCCCATAGTGCACTACGATGGATGCAATCATGCATTGCACAATTTCTTTAGAGGCCTTCTCTCACCCGTCAGTTTAGCAATCTTCAGTTACGTAATTACATATAAAATACGTAATATAATGGTATGATACGGTAAATTCATACAAAATGTAAAAACTATATATCGAACATAACAATTTTAAGTAGATTAGGAAAAGAGCTCACAAATGCAGAAAGGTATATTACTTCGATTGTGGCCTTAATTCAGTTCCGAAAGGGTTAAGGTTTCTCTTCGTTGATAGGGGTGAAATGCATGGATTTTATTGGTGTTCATCATGAGCAAACAGGATTGCAGACTTATGTGCTGGTTTTGAGAAGAGAAATTGAGGTGGAAGAAAATTAGGAAAAGTAAAGAGATTAGTGCAAGTGGGGTGGATGAGTGCAATTTTATTTCCTCTCTTTATTCCCAAAGAAAGACAATTCCTGCAGGCTTAAATTCAGCAGAGAATGACTGCAGCTGCTTCAATTGTATACGCTCCTGTTGCTTCATTTTCAGAACATGTTAGCTAAAAATTTCCAAGATTCATCAACATTTTGTGGAGTGCATTTACAGTCGACCCTTTTGCGTCTCAGTATTATCGGACGGCACTTGTGCAGGAATGTTACCTTTGCCCCATCCCACGGGGCAAAAGTAACATGAAACAAGGCTTTGAAAAAGGATGTGTCCAGAGGTTCCAATACAGATTCAAATTCTGGAAGTCACTGGAATCTCATGGTCACTGTTTGAAGAGGGTAGAAATAAATTTTTGTGACAATAATTTGGCTAGTATTTTTTCTATCATCCTGCAAAGTGCAATTATGTGTTTTTCAGGCTTATTTTAACCCGTCTTACCCTGCGTATCCGAAAGTCCGAAAGTTCTGGCAAATGTTTGTGAAATGCTTTAAATGGCCAAGGTTTGACGATTGATATCTCAGTAAGGAGATGCAATAAAATCACGAAACTTTCAGGGCTACTGGATCAAGGCTTAATCTAACGAAAGACGAGCTTGAAAAGATTTTATTAAATTGACAAGATCTTGATTTCAGAGATTTTGGTAGAATTTGTTTTTCAACCTGATAGAGGCCGCTGCGATTATAAAACTCTTTCGAATATTTTGGCAAAAGGTGTTCAATGTTGAGGTCGAATTTCATCAAGATTGGCTGCGTCCTCTCAGAGATATGAGCGTTCAAATATATACAATTTAAATGAAATGCCCTGTACACAGCAAAGTAGAAACGTACAAGGAGAGGTACAAATGTGAGAGGTACATATTTTGCCTGTCTGGTCGTCTTTTGTACCTCCGTCTGTACCTTAGTCTGTCTTTTCTTCAAGTTAATCTCTCGGGTGTCTGAGGTATCAAAGAAGGGGCGTAGAAGGGGGCGTTGAGGTGCTGTGGGGAATTCCCTCCCCTATTCTAGATCGCAATCTTCCCCCCCCCCCCCAAAAAAAAAAGTAGTGCCAGAGGCACGAGTTCAGCTTATAAGCCAATGGGGTGGCTTTCATCTATAAATATAATGTGTTGGAGATTGGGGATATTGTTAGATCCTCTGTGCATGGATTTTGCTGACACTTCGTTTCTGCTCGCTTCTATAACAGTGTGACCTAAACAATTTTTGGCCTGTTCCGATTGAAGCACGCCATTTCTCATTCACGTGGTGTTCCTTCCCTATTGCTGCCAAAGGTGAGTGTACATTCTG
>CAJPEV010005787.1:0-13111 GCA_905338385.1 Darwinula stevensoni
AATAAGTGTTATCTTCATACATTTATATGTATGGATATATTGGTAATATATTTTTCTTGACGGCGCATGGACGGTGTTTCGCCCAGGAAGCGCTAGAAACTCTTCATATATCACGTGCCTGGCAACCCGAAGCTGCCATGATCCGTGCTCTGCCCAGGCCCCTGCGTCTCCTCGCGTGTATCGTGGCCTTCCTGGGCACGCGTGCTGTACTCGGGTCGGGGTCGGTCCTCCCGCGGACCCGGGGGTCCACCCGACTCTCGTGGAACGTTTTCCTACGATTAGGTCTTCGTCGTTACAGCGAGACCGGTCATTGCACTAACGGTGTGTGGACCACCATGATTTTCTCCCAGGTTCAGTGTCATAGAGCAATGCGTGAGAAAGTGAACCTATCTTGGAGGATGATGGGTCAGTTGGGTTAGAAAAGGGTTGACTTTCTCACTCTTTTGGCCCAACATAGGCGGCTCCCGGGGTATGTGTCTAGAATTACTGTAGTTCTCATGCGGTGCGCTTGGGTTTCGTGAAAATCCCCCAAAAAGGTATTGGGCGAAACACCGTCTATGCGCCGTAAAGAAAAATATATTACCAATATATCCATACATATAAATGTATGAAAATAACACTCCCAAAGGCGTGGGAACGTATTCTAAAGTTAAGCTGTTTCCGCTAGGAGCACTGAGACAATTTTGGCTTGGCTGATTTGCTTTTTATGATTTCTAACAGCATCGCATTCAATATTAACTCCATCGAGTCATTTTGAATTCTGTAAGACCAGAAAATACCGTGGAATTCGCCTGGTGACCTGGTGACGGCGCCAATTAGGCCTATGAGGGTGAATCGTGGTCTTCGAGACATCTGGTTGAGGACGTGTAACGTTAGGCCGATCGCAGGCCTATTCATACGTTCACGAACCATTGCAGAGTGGACTCATCGCAACTTCTCAACTCATTTCATGAACTCAGCACAAAAACGTCTCATACATCAAAAACAGAAGATCCAGACGCCAATACGAAGGTGGAAACAGTCTTGAATCTGGCATAATTTTGGCATGGTATCGCGAAATGGAGCATCGAAAACAGCAAAAAAGCCACTTTTCGTCATCTACGAGTCAATATCTTTCTTATGGTATCTCTTTCCTCCGAAACCCCCCCCCCCCCAGGGGGTAGGGGGAGGGGAAACGGAATGAAATTCACATCCTCCAAAAACGAGATTCAGTGTTTTCCACAACCCCGGGGAGATGGAACTTCAAATTTGCTGGAGTGATTATGTGGCGAGAGAGGAAGAAATTTGCCAAATTTCGTTCCTGTTGATGCCCTCAGAGAGAAATACGAGGAGGTTGAATTTTACGGCGGGAAGGTGTTGAAGAATGGTAATAGCCGCTACCGCGCCTATTGATCTCCTCGGTGATGGAAATATCCGCAATGCGCGCCGAGGTTACTTTCCCTAAAATCGGTGCTTCGTCGGATTCGACAAGGAAAGCAGAAGCGAAAAACTCGTCAAGTATCCCGGCCATATCTTCATTACTTGTGCGGGCCTCGAGACGGTGACCAGAGGATATGAGGGGGAGGAGTCACCTCCACCTCCCACCTCCGAGAGGCTTCCCCCTGGCCTGAACGAAGGAAAAAATCCTCGACGGCCAGAGACTGAGGACTCATTCTGTCATTCTAATTATCTGTGTAAATACGTGTGGATGTGATACGTCCTTCTACTACCCGGATGGACCCTTCTTTCGGTCAGTTCTCTCGCATTGTGTAATATAATATACTCTTGTTCCTCTTGTTCAACCATCTCGTTTTTCATTACGTCTCCCACCGGGAGACGTAATTTCAATCTGCATATCAGAGTCGATAAAAATGAATCAAGACTACATTCCCTTTGAATTCTTCATGAAATGAATCAGTTATTCCTTCTTCCTTCCTGATGAAAGATTCGATTGCAATCCTCGTTTTCCGTAAAACAAAAGGCTCAGAAATTAATGTAATCCTGGTCGTTGTTGAGCTCAAATTCTTCGTCAAATACTATATTAGATGCGCGGGGAAGATCTTCGGTGTTTGCCCATGGTGGAAGAAGTTTCTCCGTTTTTTTATTCACTTTTTTTTTGCTACGGGAGAGATTTTGATTCGTAGGAAGTCACATCATTTTAACGTAACCAAAAAATGGAGATTTATATACTTTTCGTGATGCCATATCAGTAATATACTTTTCCCATTTTTTTTAACCCTGGTGGAGCCACCTTCGAAGATTAACTCGTTTCGTCGTTACGCGAAACAAAAAAATATACTTCAAGTCAAGATGAGGAAATACTTGAATCCTGTTAATGCTGCAGTGGAGTGTAGGCGGTGCGTAATACATCTGAGAAAGAGATGTTCCATCTCTCTAATTAGAGTGTTGTGTGGTTTTGAGAACAAAAACCGGTTCCTTTGACACCTCAAATAACGAACGAGCTATACTCTCCTGCAATGAAGGTTTAGCTATGATCTCATGACTTATACCACGGTCTTAATGGGGCCACGAGTATGCCCTAATCAGCGCTAAAATGCATAGCGAAGAAGGTCGAGCTGTTCGAAAAATGTGCACGCACTGTTTGCACAATTTTTTTTAAACAGTTCCACTTGCATGAAATCTCATCGTCTTCGCTGATTGATGTGGTAAATATGGAATGCTTTTCGCTGACAATATCTGCGTAATGTTTAAACACTCGCTTAGAAAACTTAAATATCAGCAGTTTCTACATGTTACAGATGTCATAACTATAAATGGTGACGAAACTGAACTCGCTTCTGATCAAGAGAAACTTCTTCCGTTTGGAGGGAAAGAAATCTTACTCCCAGACCAAGAAGAGGAGGAATTCCTCTCTGATGTAAACGGAGTTGAGGATCTCCCCGGCGAATCCCCACGTTTCTTCCGCGGGGATCGCGGCGTACAGAGCGCAATCATTGTGGAGATTCTCCACGATCGCCTCTTTCAGTACCCTCTGCAAGATTCTGCTGAACTCTTGAGGATTTTCTGGTCACCACACTTCATTCCAAAAATTAATGTGGGATTTACATTCAATTTCAATCTGCATTTTGCAGTCAATGAAGCGAACCAAGTCTTTCTGAAATCAATGAATTTTTCCTTTTTTTTTATTCCCGTTGAAAGGTTTCGAGCGCAATCCTCGTTCTCCATGAAACAAAAGGCTAACACATAATAGCAAACCTTTTCGCCGCTTGAGGCCCTTCTGCCAATCCTTCTGCATTTCTTGGCTCTTCAGAGACTTTCAGTGGTCCTAGAAAGGAAGGCAAAAGAGACGCCTCGGTCAGCTTGGAATTCGAAAAGCTGTGGTGCCTAGGCAAGAAAATATGAATCATTGAATGGGAAAAGATTATTGTGGAGGAATTTTCTGGATATTTTATTCGCCAGTTGCTTCAGAAAATAGTTCTAGCACCATCCACAAAAAGTTACGCAGTCAACGTTGGTCAGAAGACAGGGATTTAAAGACGATTATTTCTTTGAGGCTCTGCTTCGTTATTTGGTCTATTTTAGTCTTGAGCCCGGTGTAGGCACCATGGAATGGTACCTTGTTTCGTCGCTTTGCCGTCATTGGTCTCAAAGGGTGATTTTCATGGAGAATACTGTAAGTTAAGGTCAAAAATGTTTCCCATCCGCGGACCCATATGCATAGACAGAACAGGTCTTTTTGGCATGTGATCTTTTCCTTGAAAGGAGGCCAAAAATATTAAAGGGAATGACGAGGGTAAACGATTAGTATGAAATTCTTCATGAGACACTCCGCTGGGCAGTTCGCCCGTCTTCGGTCTCATGCTCAATCCTCTGCCAGAGAGGCAAGGGAGGAACTTCCAAGCATTCTTCCCTTTCATCCTATCGAAGTGAAAACGGGAAACTCATTTGCATCCAATTAAAATGGCTCATCAGTTGCCAACCTTGACGACCGGTCTCTTCCTCTCCCGTGTTTTTCATGTGATTTCGATCCCGAGGAGGCTGGAGGAGATGCGGACGGAGAGCGAAATGGCGCCCATTCTCTGCTCAACAAGCGGGAAAATGAGAGTTCGCACTTCAATCCCCCAAGAATAACGTCTATTGAGAGATTCTCCAATGTCTCTATTTGCCGAGAATATGGCGAGGATTCAGTAGGCTTCGCCAATTCCCTTTCTTCAAACGCCTTCCCGTCACAAAAGTGAATCTTCTCATATTCAGAACGAAATTGGGCATGCCTCTTCCACTCTCAACGCAGGATCGCTGCGGCAAATTTGAAGCTTAAATTCCCCCAAGTTGCAGAAAACTTTGGGTGCATGCAGTTAATATCCGAGTTATTACTCGGGGCCTCAAAAGGCAAGTACCAGGTAAGTACCTTGCACGCAACCGGGCAAGGGGGCTCCATTGGACTCCCTATTACTCCAAGTATATTTCCTGCAGGAAAACAGGAGGAAAAAACTCGCTTATTACGAAGAAACGCCTTTCCATGATAGATCCCGATGAATTTAAAAATTAATGCAAATTATTTTGCATTCCCAACGATTTTTTTTCTTTTTCGAGCAACATTTGGATGGTAAAACTAAAAGGTGAAACTTTCCGAATTTTTAAACTTTTAAACTTTACCGCCTGCTTACCTGTAATTTACCTAAATTTCAGTCCCCCACTTTTTCACCTGCGTTTACATTTTCCTTTCACCTGTAATTCGCAAATTGTTCAGGATACATTTTACATCTGATTTATCTCCTCTTTTTACATGGAAAGTAATACCCACCTCATATGATTGGAGTCACATTAAGCCCGACGCCATGAATAACATATGAATAACATATGAATAACTTATGAATAACATATGAATAACATATGAATAACTTATGAATAACATATGAATAACATATGAATAACATAGGCTGATGTGAAAGATTGACCTGCAAGAAAGTCACATAATATTGTCGCAAATATGCATTTCTGAAGCTTGCGACTTTGCGGTCTGGTCGCTTGTCTACGAATTCTGAATGAATTTTTTCATTTGGCCTATTCCTAGCTTCATAATCGAAAGTCCATAGACCAAGAAATTAGCCTAGCCTAACGTGAAAAGAAACAAACCTCAACACAACACGAAGAACGTTTTTCGGATTGAGCCGAACCACTGACACTGGCACGACTCGACGTCACGACATATATACATATACTTACATATATATACATATATATATACATATACATAAATATATATGCATGTACTTATATACCATATGGGGAATGACGTTGGTCAAAGACGTCCCATTAGAATGGTATTTAAAGAAATACAAGTGCCAATGTGCTAGGGGCGGAATTCTCCTTGGATTATCCGAAATTCGCCTTCGTGACTCATCTCTTCTCAAGATCCTGCGTGCGGAGGAGTCCTTTCCCATTAGCCAAAGATATAATCGGGGAATCCTCTCTTTTCTCCCTTTTTCTTTCTTCGTCTAGCTATCAGAAGGCCCTTCAGGCAAAGATTAGGTGAAAAAACTGTGAAATATGGGAGAATCGGGAGGGAACCCCCCTCCCTTGTCCGGTTACGTTGCTCAAATCAAAATTATCTATTTAAATACTTTTTAAAACGTTTGATGTTGACTTTCTCCTCAACTTGAAGGACGAATCCAGAAAATTGCAGGAAAATGTCTGCGATGGTTGGAATGCTGCTTAGAAAAATTGAGGCCTTGGGGCCCAAAGGACCTTGCCCTTCACCCTTCACCTTACCCTTGCCTGGATAAGGGTTAAGACAGAGCGACACCTCTTGCCAGTGCTGTCGATCCAAGCATAAATGGGCCTTTATAAACTGAAAGCTTTCTGCAAACCATGAAGTCATGATCTGTATCACAATTAATTTCATTTCATTATCCCCCCCCCCTCCACACACCTCGGATGTTTTCGGAAAAGAATTCCAACAAAAAGGTACATATTGATTTGTTGATCACGTAGTGTCCTTTTTTTGTCGTTTGCATGAAAAATTAAATTCGCTGTCGTCAACTTAGACTTAACGTGCGGGGCTCCGGTTCCCGCTCCCGGATGTCGTGCTGGAGTTATACCGGATTCATGAATATTTCGGTCTTCGTGTCGTGCACCCTCAAGATACTCATTTAAAAATTAATCAGGAGCACCTTGATGACGCACAAATTGCTTTTTTTAATATTTATTTAATTATTTGTTAAGTACTGTTATAACTCTCGTCGAATGCATTGGCCAATTCCGTTTTGAAAATGAATTCGTACCGCCTTTAACGTGAACATTAGCACAATGTCATATCTGTCGTGGGAAATATATGATCACTTTCTTTCAAAAAACGGAACCGCAGATGGGGAAAATTTGTATCGAGGCGGGAAGACTACCTAGAGAAATATAGGGTCTATATTCGCACAACGGTGCAAATAAAGTCCTGCCCACATAATTACGAAGTCTCACTACTTTTACCCCTCCCCTCATAAATACCAGCTGGTCGGATCTATATTTTGGAGCATATTCCGTTCATACGGGTTAGGGTTATATGAAGAACCTCAGCGTGATTTAGCTATTATTATGAGGGAGTGGCACTATGCCGTTAAATTTGACGATTAACATATCGGATGCATAATTGCTGAACCATAAGCTCTCACAATCATCTAAGAATGAAGTAGACATGCAAGAACTATCACGCTGTCTCGCAATCGAAATTAGTCGCGCAAAGAACAAGGGTGAACTAGCATATCCCGATCACAAGCAAATACGAACCGTGTGCAGTGGTGGCACTCGCCTGGATGTTCCCGTTCGATTGGTTGCGTTCTAATTTTTCACGGAACACTTTATCTTATTGTGCCTCGCTGCGCGTGCACACGCCCTTGAAGGAGGTTCAACGTTACAAATTTGGAGTTGAGAAACCTGAAACCATACTAGTTCTAGGTGGTGCATTCCATCCGTAATGATGGTCACGGAGCACTTCCGTTGATTCAATAGCAATTTTCATTACTTTTTATCTCGTTCCCTTAAGATACTCAGCCGTCGCATTTAAAATGCAAATCATGGGAGTCTCACGCTTCATTACCGAAGGCACCGACGCTATACTCCAGGTTAATCGGTCCTGCCGGGGAAATGATCTTCGGCGAACGAGCCGCCTCGGCTAAAGCCAGCCATTCTACGAACTCGTGTTCCCATGGAAAGGACGACTGAGAATCGACTTTCGATTCCGAGAGACAACGTGCAAGGAGCTTCTTCGAAAATCCGGCGACGAAATGCACAAAATCCATGGTGTATGTTGCAATTAACAAGTAATGATGAGGTTCCATAGAGAATGCATGCGACTGAGTTCATGTTATTCCCATAGAAGCCAATTGGGAAAATTAATGCAATCAGTTTCACCAAAAAACTTCGCACTTGCACTTGACCCTATTTTTCTTCATGACAATCTCTCATGCTACCGATTGACCCCTTTCTTCGCAAGCGAGAAATCACGATTCTTCGTTTCTTTCTTAACGTTACTAACGGTATCATTTACTACCAATAGCTGAGGATGTTGAGTCATCTCCAGCTTCGAGAAGTAGCGGAGGCATGTAAACCGGAACTCGCCAAGGAAATCGTTGCTCACGAATGACGAAACGCCATAGGGAAAAGACAAATATGTTTCTATTCTCTAGCCGACAGTAGTTCCACTTCTCTCTGAAGAGAAACATCGGTGGCCACATGCTTACGCAAATTTTGTCATGACATCTTAATAATCCGTGTGAAAGCAGAAGTTCATGTTTCCACACAATCTTATGATGACTTTGTCGAGAAATGACATTCCATTATGACATTCCCAATACAATTTTTTCACGAATGGCTGCACTGGTTGCGAATGTGGTGCATTCCGCTGCAGTCCTAGAAGTGCCAGTGAATAATCTTGAGAAAAATAGATTCAGCAACATCAGGATGAGATATGCATGAACGAAGTGTGAAAAAGGGAGACATCTCGTTCAGGAACAAACTCACGAAAACGTCAATCGACACACAGTGTGATGACGCGCTGCTTAGACGGCCTTCACCTGCGAACCCAGACGATTCGACGCCCATCGATGCCAAGCAATTTCCCCAAGAAATACGAGAAGCGCCAGTCCGTATCCGACGAAGAGGATCACGAAT
Organism: Darwinula stevensoni; assembly: GCA_905338385.1. NCBI lineage: Eukaryota > Metazoa > Arthropoda > Ostracoda > Podocopida > Darwinulidae > Darwinula > Darwinula stevensoni. The sequence continues at coordinate 8,104 of CAJPEV010005787.1, forward strand.
AACCCGAGAAGGTGTTGGATTGTGAAGGATTGATGATCCCGTGGCACACGACGTCCGATATCGTCGAAGTTCAGCGTGTCAGGAACATCCACAGGACCTTTGATACCCAGTCGCCGATCATGGAGCCCCGACAGGAATCCCAGGTAAAGTTCCATGTCGTACCACCAACGCAGCAACCCGGCCCGTTCAAGACGGAGGATAGCATCGTTGAACTCATCCTCGTAGGGGCAATGCCGTTGGAGGATCATCACCTTTAGCATCATGTTCGCGTTTTGCGCCGATACGTGAAAGGGGATCTGTCCTTGAGCGTTCATGAGGTATCGATTGAATGTGCTGCTGGATACGGATCTTCCTGTGGCGAGGCAGTGTTTTCCTGGTTCTTTGACCATTCCACGGTAGGGAGTCAGAGTCCAGTAAGGATCGCGACCGTCGTTCGAATAGTATATCAGCCTGGCTTTCACCTTTGGATTATTGTCATAAAGACTATCGAATATCGGAATGCCAAGTGTACCATAACAGGTTATTTCCCTATCCTCAATGTCCTGCATGCTGTCCACCGGTGGATCGTACCCTGGAACTGCCATGTACGAGGTCAAGGTCTGAGAATAAATGCATGCAAAGATGAGGTATGCAAACAGTATGAGACTTCCTAGGGCGATCTGCAATCCGAAATCATCGGGTTGCCGATTTCTATTCCTCGATTGCAGAACCATGATCTGAAATGCATACCAACTGTCTACGCGGATCGTACCGAAAACCTGACAGGGCAAGGTAGAAAGCCATCCAAATATGACCATGGTCAGAACCAGGACAAGGACCAGGAGAAGCCAAGTCATAACATTGAATGGCTTGAAGACTCGTTTCCAGGGACTCCCCTCCATGGGCTTCGTAGTAATGAACTTGAGCCTCTCGATCCAATACGGGTTGGAATAGACGATATCCTTGCTGGTCCCGATGGTGGATCCAGAAATGACGAAATCCGCGGTTCTCGCCGCCACCAGGTCGTTCCTAACCGCCTCCACACCGCTCTCAATGAGGAGGAACTCCGAGACGAAGTTGAACTTGCGGGACAGGGCGCGGAGGACCTGTCCATCCAAACCTGAAAGTATTCTCGACTCGCCGCCACCAGGTCGTTCCTAACCGCCTCCACACCGCTCTCAATGAGGAGGAACTCCGAGACGAAGTTGAACTTGCGGGACAGGGCGCGGAGGACCTGTCCATCCAAACCTGAAAGTATTCTCGGTTTTTGAACACGCAACCACTTTTGCTGTCGATGCCAAGGCATTCGAGACATTAATAGGAAGTCTTACCTCTTGTTCTACGCCAGACTCACATCCTCACTGAGTAAACCCATATGGAATGAGCTGTGTTTGTTCCAAAATTCTATTTATATATTGACCTTTTCAATTTTTATTGATTTTGTTCAATGGACATCGATTGTCACGATGAAAAATTGATCCATTCGGAAAAACATGATTTGTCCTCTCTATGCAACTCGATTACGTATTCCGTTATATTCTGAGGACCGTGTTCTTCGCCCTATGGGAAATACAAACTTTTCCGAGGTTAGTCTGAAAAAAATTCTACAACTTCAAAATTAAGACAAATAATTCCAAAATGATTAAAACTAGAGGAATATTCCAGTAAGGAGCGTCAAACTATTAATATGTATTTTAAGCCTTTGGGAACATTTTTAAATAGAAAAATGTACTCTTAAAATAAAATTTAAATGTTCTACTTCTTCACATGACACAAACTATGTGTTCGTACTATAAATACCAGAAATTGAACTTTTTTTTGCACAACCCTCCTCCAATGCAAGTAATTCCACTCCAAATGCTTTGCTCCGATTACTAACAAGCTCACCTTCATATGTCTTGGTGCCGCTGGGGGATACCACGAGATAGCCATAAGGTGCAAGGGTTCTCATGGGTACCAAAACGTGTTTCCCGTAGAATTGACCCCGGAATGACTTCGGTAGTGTCAAAGTCTGGGTTCTCCGCAATGGACGATTCAGACTCCACGTTTTCAGTTTCTGCAAAGGAAGAAAACATCTAACTTGAATCCATAGAGTAAATTTATTTACCAGTATTTTATTATAATATATATATTTTAATGAGATGAGGAATACCTCGTGGGTGGTGTTCCCTTGTCGACAATAGAGGCAGACGGTGCTCAGTGTCAACTTTTGAGTCCATAACTGAAATGCGTAAACGTTATTGCTACGGTTCAAGCCGGGAAGGTGCCAAATGTCCTCTGGGAACTCGTCTCGGATCAAGAGAAACTTCTTCCGTTTAGAAGGAAAGAAATCTTGCTGAATGCCAGGGTCCTGATTCAGATCCAGAAGTTGGGACCGGTTCACACTGATGAAAAAGGCGACACAAGCCTGGCCCATGGAGTTTTTGACCATCCGGGCGACGACCGACGAAGAATTCCGCTCCGGGTCCCAGAGGTAAATGGAGTTGAGGGATTCCCCGAGGAATCCCCATGTTTCTTCCACAGGGATCGCGGCATACAGAGCGCAATCATCGCGGAGATCTCCTTTGATCACCTCCTTCAGTATCCTCCGCAAGTTTTCCCCAGGCAAGTCTTCCTTCGGAACAAGAGCTGCTCGACCGCAGCCGAGGAGAAACATCAGCCAGAGCATCCTCGAGGATACTGATGAATTTTCGAGAAGTCTCTGGTCTCCACCCCTTGATACGGAAAATTCATGGGGGATTTATATTCAATTTCAATTTGCATTTTGGAGACCGTGAAGCGAATGAAGTCTCCATTTCATCTGAATTCTTCATGAAATGAATCAGTTTTTCCTTTGTTCCTTTCGTTGGAAGCATTCGATTGCAATCATTTTTCCGGTGAAACATAGAGCTCAGAAATTACTGCGATCATCATCCTTAGTCGAGCCCTTCAGCAAAGTTTCCCCCTTCACTAAATCTTTCGTCCTCAGAGATCTTCAGTAGTTCTAGAAACGAGGAGAAAAAAATGGGCAGGTCAATTTAAAATTCCAGGAACAAAAAAAGTAACACGCTTATCGCAAGGGCAAAACAAGCTTCTTACAATCTTAGTCACCAGAGGCTTCAGCAGAGACTTTTTAATCTGTTGCGATTCCTAGAAAGCCGCATGGTTAATTAGGCCCAAAGGTAGCGATTTCTACTTTTTCTGGAATCTGGAAGAAGGCTCTTTTATCCTCATTTTGTTGGGAAGAACCCTGGTGTACTCACAAAGGAACGGGACTTGGTTTCGTAGCTCTGTGGGACAGTTTGTGGCTCTCTCTCATCGATTTTCTTCCGTGGACTGTCGACGGTCCTGGCGATTTCTCCCTTTATCAGGCAGTTCGGATGGCTGTTCCATTTGTGATGAAGATCACTGAGTGCCTTCCCACTCATGCAAAGGCAACATTCATTCGTTTCTTTTTAATCTCTTTGGCATGGAATATGCGGCGTCTCGCATTCAGGCGCTAGTCATGGAAGTCTCCCGTTCCATTATAGAAAGGCACCTACGCCATACTCCAGGTTAATAGACCCTCTGAGGGAAACGATTTTCTGCGAAACGCGCCCCCTCGACTAGAGACGTCATCGGGAAAAGCGAAAGATCATTCTATTTTCAAGCCGCTTTTGCTCCAATTTTCTACAAACGGAAACATTTTATAACCATAAATTTACCGTAATTTCGTTGTTGCAGTTAATGAATGCATCTGATGAAGCAGAACTTCCTGTTCGTTCAAAAAATGGACCATGAATTCGTGAGGAAATCATTTTCCATGACGACAACTTTCCCATTACAATTTTTTTGTCACACATGCCCGCACTGGTTGTGATCGATGTGTTTTGCTGAAGAGCTAAGAACACTCAAGTGTAATCTTGAGAAAAAATTCATCTTCCAACACCAGAAGACGATGTGCATCAACTGTCAAGAAGGGAAACGTCTGGTTCAGTACTGAGTCCGCCGAAACACCAATCGACACTACGTGTGACACCCCCAAAGGAGCCGCGCCGCAGGGCTTAGACGGCCTTTACCTTCGACACCAGCTGGCTCAAGAACCAATCGATGCCAAGCGATTTCTCCCAAGAGGACGAGAAGGTGTTCGATCGCGAACGGTTCGTGATCCCCTGGTCAGCCTGGAATCCCAGGTATGGGAAAAATAGTTCAACTTCAGTGGTGCCCAACTCGTGGCCCGTGAGGCCCTGACCCACGATAAATGCCCTTAGGTTTCCTTGAAATAGTCACCTACAATACGAGAGACTGGCCCGCGATGGCTATGGGAGTGAACTATGTGGCCCCTAGCCGGAAAGGTTGGGCACCACTGATCTACTTCTTGGGTGGTGTTCCCTCATTGACTTTTTGAGGTGCGCGGTTTCAACATGCGGCCGCTTATGGGAAACGCAAAAAAATTTTTGGTGCGAGTCAAGCTGGAGAGATCCCAAAATTACTCCGGGAAATAGTCCTGGATGAAAATTAAGTTCTTCTGTTCGAAGGCAAAGAAATCATTTTAAAAGTCTGATTCCCGGTTCAAATCTATAATTTGCGACCGGTTCGCCGGAGTTGAGGGTCTCCTCCGAGGATTTCCCAGGTTTCTTCCGCAGGAATACAGGGAGCGATACTCCAAGACGTTTTCATCAGGATCGTCTCTTCCGCCACCATCTGCAAGTTTTCCCCAGGCAGGTTTTCCTTCCGGGAGCTGCTCGGCCGCAGCTGAGGAGAAACGCCAGCAAGAATAATTTCAAAGATTCTCGGGAATTCCCCGGCCTCCATCCCTCATTCGGAAAATTCATGGGATATTTGTTTTCAATTTCCCTCTGCATTTTGCAGTCGATGAAGCGAGTCAGGTCCCCATTTCTTCAGAATTCCGCATGAAACGAATTCGTATTTCCTTTCCTCTTACCGTTGAAAGCACTCGTTGCAATTCCCGTTTTCCATTCGAAAATGGCGCTTAGAAAACAAATACAAACCCCACTTTCCTTGTCGGCTCTTGCAGCAAACCTCATTCCTTCAGCAAATTTACCTTTGC